>LOEQ01002060.1:129317-153905 GCA_001685075.1 Bramus lutescens | reverse complement strand
TCTATTGCTTTCATAATATCACTTTTTTCTACTTCTTCTGGATTAGGGTATTCCAGTTTTCCTGTTTTGCATACTTGGTATGTCAAAAAGTTAATTACTTGGAAAGTTATATTAGCAGACAAGATTACATAAGTAAGATAATCATTTATGAATATATACACAGATATATGCATGTTCACATTCTCTAGCAAAGAGCATAATCTTAAAACTGGAAAATGGATGGAGCTAGAAAATATCATTTTGAGTGAGGTAACACAGACACAGAAAGACAGTTATCACATGTATTCACTCATAAGTGGTTTTTAAACATAAAGCAAAATAAACCAGCCCACAAATCACAATCCCAGAGAACCTAAACAACAATGAGGACCCTAAGAGAGACATACATGGATCTAATCTACATGAGTAGAAAAAGACAAGATCTCCTGAGTAAGTTGGGAGCATGGGGACCTTGAGAGAGGGTTGAAGTAGAGAAAAATGTAGAGCTCAATAAAAATCAAAAATAAAAATCCCTGGAATATAGCTTTGACTACAATGAAAATAAAAACAGTGTGTTTCCATACACAACCAATGGTTTCAATATCAAAAACAAATGCTGATTAATTAGATCTCTCAAAATTTGATATCAGATTTCTCCTCATTCCAATTCCACATTCTTTCATTAATGTGTCACTTCAGAAACTTTGACCATCACCAAATTTCCAATGAAGCTTATGGTTTTCACAAACCTTATGAGATGCAGTTAGGTACATGAGCAAAATAACTGGAGAAAGTCAATGCCATAAGATAAAAATGAGCTGTCCGGTGCTCTTGTAAGAACAAAGGGAATATTGGCCACTCCAATGTTTATAAAGGTAATTCTTAAAAAGTATATTCATCTGAGAGTAAATTTAGCAGCAGCCAAACCTAAGAAATGAAGGAATTTAAAGAAACTGTCCCATTACCTACAAATACCCACTTAAATCCTATGAAACCCCCAGGAACTTAAGAATGCCTAAATATCTTCCAAAGACGCACATCGTGTTAGTGATAGGAAAATATTTATACTTCATTATCCTTTTAAAGAATCCTGGTAGCACACGGCATCGGTGTTTGTTTGGAAATAAGATGAAAGCCATTCTTGGCAGGAATATGGTTGAAACCTTTCCAGAATATATTTTTGTTATCAATGGAACAACAGAACTTGGTCTTTTCTCAGTTTTACAAAGGAGTGTGTGCATTCACACATTCACACTTCTGTGTCAAATCAAATAAAATGTCTTAAGTTTGACTGAAGCCTCTCCTCCTCTTGAACTTTTCCACACACTGCATGAGAGGGAAGAAAAGATAAAGCATTATGATGGCTGTGTGCATTCACACTATAAATGTCTCTGTGAAAATATAGCTCTCATAAATGTTATTTCTTGTATATTATCTGCAACTTGACTATTTACACTTAGAATCATCTCATGGGGAACTTGTTATTGTTGGTATATAGATTCATTCCCGTTACTGTGAGGAAGAACAATCACATAGCAAATGCTTATATTTGTTAAATGCTTTTTACATGCATAACACTTGGAGTGTTTTATATACCTGGTTTCTGCAATTCTCACAATTTAGTAAAATACCAATGTTAGTAATTATATTTTTCAAGAAGAGAATAAGACTAATAGAATTTTAGTTAATTCCTCCAGGTTGTACTGTGGAAAAGCAGAGCCAGGTTTGAGTACAACAGTCAGTCTTCTCTACACCATTCATCACGTCATCCTTTATAAATGATACTAGAGAATTTCTTATTTATATCACTTCATTAGGAAGTAATTGGCCTATTGGATGGTTCATTATTTTGAGTTGCTGAAGATCTAACCCAGGATTTTTCTGCTTTGTTTGATTGGGTTTTACTGTTGTTGTTGTTGTTTGTTTGTTGTTGTTGTTGTTAGCATGGCAAGTAAGTACTTTACCAATGAGCTATAATCAATTCCACCTCTTCTTTCTCTTCTTTTTTCATTTTGCATTTACTTTTGAAATTATAACATAATTACATCATTTTCCTTCTCATTCTTCCCTCCAAACCCTCCCATATACTTTCTCTTGCTCTCATTCAAATTGACAATCTCTTTTTCATTGTTATTATAAGCATTTGTATATGGATAGACATATTCATGTATTTCTAAATATAACCTTGTAGTCTGTATGATGTTACTTGTAATCATAAGTTTGTAAAATAAACATGCAGCAACATCGTATCCTCAAATCATTTTGTACAATGTGAGCATACACTACTGCATAGATTTGGAAATACAATTCCTAGTTGAAGATTAAACATAAGTCATCTATTTTCAGTACTCTGCTTAATGTAGATCCTAGAGTCTACAAACTATTGGCTGTAGAATCAAATATGTGTTTTAATGAGGGGCATACTCAGATGTACATTGCAACCACTAACAAGGCTTCTCTCTACATTTTGCTAAAGAATAGGTGAGTTGATACATTCAGACCAGTTGGTTGCCTAGGACATAGTATTTAGAAAAAGATCATTCCTATCATTATTAACTTTAAAAAAAAATTCTTCTTCAAATTCCATGTTTATTTTCCTACAAATATGACCTATCATTTATCCCACAATGTTTTTACACTTATATATTATTCATTACCAGTATAATGTCAGAAATCACTCACTCTTATTTCTATCTCCCTTACTTGCTCTGTCTTCCTCCCTTTTTTCCCCTATTATCTTCCTCATTATCATTCTCCCCTTCCATCCTCTCTTCCCCCTTGAAATCTATCTGTTCTAAGTAACCTATATTTAATCAAACAATGAATGCTGGAAATAAAGGAAATAGACACTTCCCATAGGCGTTTCCTAATTTTACCATCTCCTGTGATATCATTGTCAGAAATGCTTAATCATATTGATTTCTATATATTTCTTACATCAAAATAATTTCTTTCTTATATGTTATGGTGCATATCTTTAACCCAAGCATTTGGGAGGCAGATGTAGCTAGATCTCAGAGAAGTTGAAGTTAGTTGGTCTACACAATATGTTCTAGTCCATCTAGGTCTACATAGTAAGACCCTGTCTTTTAAAAATAACTGCCCAATTTCCATGTTGTTTACTACTTATGAAGTAACAATTTTTAAAAATACAAACGTAGTTGCCTAATTGAGTTAATATAATAATTTGACATTTACAGAGTAAAATACAGTTTCATTTCTCTTATATAGCCATACTTACTGTCTTAGTAAGGTTTCAATTGCTGTGATAAAAACACTATGACCAGGTCTATAAAAAAAACACTATGACAAAAAGCAACTTATGGAGGGAGCAAAGGGTTTATTTCTTATTCCAGCAGTCCATCATCTAGAGAAGTCATAACTGTAATTCAGAACAGGAACCTGAAGGAAGGAAGAAATGTAGAGCCAATAAAAGAGCACTGCTTACTGGCTTCCTCAACATATATAATATACCTAGTATATTACTTTTGATACATAAAGATACGTTATATTTTTTCATGTTGCAGGAAATCACTTTAACTATGTAAACGTGTGTTACATTTGCTTATGCTGCATTTATCTAATTATGAAAACATGTTGCTGTTTTACTTTGCCTGCCTAGGGCACCTGATTGATCTAATAAATGGCTAAATGGCCCTTATCTACACAGAGGCATGATGCTCTTGACTGTTGGGCAGAGAGAATAAGTAAGACAAGAGATCTAGGCTCAAAGGAAGGAGAAAGACAGAGAGATGCCCCGTACCAGACAGACAGCCACAAGCCATCCAGACACAGAGGAGGCCATACACAATGAAAGAAAGCTAAAAATCCCTGAGGCAAAACATATACAAAAAGAAATGGTTTAATGTAAGTTATAAGAGCTAGTAGGACAAACATAAGCTGAGGTCAAGCATTCATAACTAATATTAAGTCTCTGTACCATGATTTGGGAGCTACTAGGTAACCCAAAGAAAGCCTGCAACAATCCATGACCACCTGTCCAGGGATAGCACCGTGCCCAGTTGCCCGGACCCTTTCACATCAGTTATTAATCAAGAAGATGCCCTCAGACCTGCCCATAAGCCAATCTAATGGGGCCATTTCCTCAACGGAGGTTCCCTCTTCTCTTCAGACTCTAACTGGTATCAAACTGACAAAAAAAAGTGATTAAGACAAGTGTATTGAAAGAAATTTCCAGATTGTTCTTTGCTGTATAGACACAGCATGAATTCACTGTAGTTTGTTCTATTCACTGATAACACTCTAAGATGCTTTAATGACAGATGGCATTGGCAAGGTCTTAATCACCTCACTGCAATGACAAGACTGCCATGCACCTGTGCAGGCCTAATAGCAATGAGACAGACTGCCATCTAACTTGCAATTATGACACTAACATTGCTTAGCTATCACCTATCATGTGTTTTGGGATTTTGTTTAATTAATTATTTTGATGTTTCAATTCTCTCACCATGGTTGTGTAATTTTTATCCTTCTCCCATTTCATTATATTTTGTAGCTCACAACTGACTCCCAGCCCTATATCTGGAAATTCTGCGTTTATGTGAGTAGGAATTTGAGATTCATTCTTTTTAAGGTCAAAGGAAAAAATATCTGCAGCTAAGTTTGTGCGCTTGCCAAAGTACAAACGTGAAATGAAAACTGGGGAAAGCATCCAAAAAAATGAAAATGGGAAAAGTATTCAAATGCAGACAATTGGAAGATGTCTAGTTTCATCTGACTATGATGTGCAATTCCTACCTTTTGCCATGGGTTTCCTCTTCTCTCTCTCTCTCTCTCTCTCTCTCTCTCTCTCTCATGCTTGCATGTGTGTTGCATAATTAAAGAATGCAGTAGAGAAGTAGGAGTGAGTGGAATCCTGAAACTCATTTTTCACGAGTGGGCAGGGAAGAATTCAATTTTCAGAACTGTAAGGACGGCTTCCTGTAAAAAGCATCATGGCTGAAGAAAGAACAAAATAAAAGAGCGCAGGAAAAAGAGGTCTCACTACATCCAGATGAGAACTTGAAAAGTATTTGGCAGCTCCAGCAGCTCCTGACAAAAGAGCAGTGCTGCAAGGCACAGGCAGATGTCCAAATGGTCCAAGCAGTCAGTCCCAGACTCCCAGTGCAGACTCAGAGCACCCATTAAGAACTGGTCTACAGCAGTCTTCATCAAGTGAGTGCCTACTGTGATGGATTCCAACTCTGATTCCAGAGAGCAGTGTGTCTATTTACGACTCTGCTCTTAGTAACCGCTGCACTAATGAGTTGTTCCTTTACCAGTCAAGTGAGATTTGGGGGAGGAGAGTGGCTTAGCATAGAAAAATTTATTAAAATTGTTTTACAAACATAGTCTTTAAAAGGCACTCTGTGTGTCAACTATTGAGGTCCTCCCCCACCAAAAACCTGTCATGGTGATGAAAACTGTGTTTGAAGCATTTAAATTAATTGTAGAACTTTAACCCTAAAGAAATGGCAAAGCCCTCCACTTTAAGAAACCTTTGTCTAGATTCCATTAAGACACTAGTCCAGTTCTCCTCTGCCCACCGCATTCTACATGACCAAACTCAACCTGTGAAACACTGAGAAAGACCTTATATTTGTGCTGATACATTTTCCATTAAAATTTTAGTATTTCTGGCAACCATTGTGCAACTTTTCAGATCATGTGTAGAATTTGTATTTATAAAACCTCTGCATCCTCCAAACAGTCACTCCTAATTTGATACTCTCTAAGTCAAAAGCTCTAGTGGTTCATTAATTTGCAGTTGGTGTTGTGCAAATGCTCTTCGTAACTTCTGTTACTTCCACAGGATTGCTTTCTGAGTTGCATTCCAACTAGCAGAAGTAATTAATTATACTTAGTTCTTGGTTAGTCTTTGCAAATAGCTTCCCAAATTAACAGGAAGCTAATATGTACACATCTCTGACTCAATGAGCTGTGGTTTATAAAAACATTTCTTCACCCATTTAATCATTTAAAAATCACTTATGGGCACACACATATGAAGATGTAATGTGAACATCCAGTAACTATGAGGACATGGTTTATCCAACATTATAGTCTAGTGGATAGATATAGCTCGAAAACTAGTGTGCATGTACAGATGGTATTGTGTACTGCAAAGGAGAACATGTGAATGGGGGGTAGTCATCCTGACTTGAAGGGAAAGAATGAACATTTCTGCAGATAAACAATTCCTAGAAAGCCGTCCAAAGAATATCATAAGCAACTAACATATGTCAGCAAATTCTGACCAAGTGACATCACAGACAAGCTACGATCTGCAATGAGCACTTTAGAACCTTAATCTTCTGTAGGTTCACAAGCACATACTGAACTCATAGCTTGAAACATGTTGACCTCAGGGAAAATAAAATGTATCTGCTTCCTAGCTTCTCTTCAGCAAACCATAAGGCTTCTTCTCTGAGTTTCTCCTCAACTTTAGAGTCGGGTAGAATCAGCCTGTTTCATGCATAATTGGTGTGCATTCCACTTTAAGAGGAAACCATTCAAGTTAATAGGTTTCATACCTTTTACATGCTAGAATTAGATTCAGGAAATTTATTTTTATATTCCATTCCTCTTAACTGCTATTCTTCCACAAATGCATACTTAATGTCATCAGTATGGAATCTAAATGCATTATATATTCGTGGTGAAATATCATTTTCCTTTCTTCCTTTTTAGTCCTTAGGAAAAAAATGGGGAAATGGGAGTCCTACAGAAGAGTCTTATAGAATTCATTGTTAATAAAACCTTTTAAAAGGATTTTAATGATTTTCATAATCCAGATTTGAAGACCCTACTTTGGGTATTGTTTTTTGTTTTCGATGTAATCATAAATTTAATTCAGCTTTTATTAGTTTTATTATCCATGTACAGTGCTACAATCTTAACACCCTGAGAGCTGTGGGAGGAGGATTTCTGAGAGTTTGGGGCCAGCATGTGCTACTTAGTGAATTCCAAGTATCAAGAATACCTGACTAGATCTCATCTCAAAAAAGAGAAAAGAAAAAGATAGACAAATACTTTAGATAGAAAATGTGTTATCAAATTAATGCATTTTCCCACTTAGATCAATGTGATTATTTATGATATAAAAATCCTAAAAATATAAATTTATCTTAATGAGGCATATGAAAATAGGTAAGTGGGAAGAAGTTATATTCTGTTTTCTCTTAGAAATGAAACACATTTGTAAATAGTAGAGTTTTCCTTGTTTTAGGTTAAATTATAAGATCCAATTGTGAGAATACAGATTTTGATCTCTGTATGATTACACCAAAACATGGTCATTGCTTTAATAAGAGAAAGAATATAAAGACTATTTGACCGACATAGTCTAATGAAGCATTTAAAGTAATCTCCTAGCAAACCATGAACAAAAGTACCAATTCAGTCTTATCTCCTCTGTGTAGTTTTGACTGTCCTAAAACTCACCCGTAGCCCAGGCTGGCCTCAAACTCAGAAGTCCACCTGCCTCTGCCTCCCAAGTACAGGAATTAAAGGCAGGCACCACCACCATTGCCCAGTTTCTATTCTTCTACTCTTGTCTTTCAAAGACAGGCAAAATCCATTAAAATCACTTTGACAAAAAGAAAACTATACTATTTCCATCAGGATATAACAATAAAAGTAATAATCAACAATGAATGTGAATACTCAATTATTTATAAATATTTACCTAGTAACTAGTATTATTTGGCATTCAATAGCCCTGAAATAACCCTCACACCACCAAGTAATCCCTGCCAGTATGTGCATGTATGGAAGTTTTGTATATTCTACAAACTGAAATCATGCCTTCGATATGATATTAATATCACGGCTGACACAAATTGGCTTCTGATCAAATAGAAATGATGTTATAAAGGATAAAATTTGCTAGTCACAAAGACAATGGTAGCAGTAAGAAATAGCAAAAAGATGTCCTTCTTAGTTTTCTACTGCCCTCAGAGGAAATATGTTCATTCTTGGTACAATTAACTTCCCCAGGAATTCTGCTCTGAGGACCCATAGCTATAGCCTTACCTTCCAGGAACAATTACAGCATTATTTTTTAATTATGGGTCTTTCACCAAGATGCTCAGGGTGTAACATCACCAATTAAAATACCATTATCATAAACAATAATAACTAGAGCCCCATAAAGCACTGCATGGGGATAACACAGCACTGAGTACAAGCACTGGTCAAGGGAAGGGGCCCTGCCACGGTGCTCAATGAAAGGGGAAGTCACATGATCTCATTTAGAACTTCAGAAACACACCCAAAAGCATCATTAGTTTATGAAGCATAATGTTCTATGTTCTATGTCCATAGGAGCACTGTTCTTATTTGGGGAGGGGGTTACTAGGAATTCACATTTATTTAAGTTAGAGTTTGAAATAAAATTCTCAAGTATCAATTAAAATTGATAATAGACTTGCTGACAAGATTTCTGACTGTCTGAGAATGCTATGGAGATTTAACAATTGTGTGTTCCTGTTCACATCTTGCTGGCTATAAGGATGAGCAAATTGCCTGCACCATTGATAATTTCATGGGAGACTCTGAACGAACAAAAACAAAGTTGGTTCTGCTACTGGAGAAATTTATAGGCAATGAGTAAACAAAAGATTTTAGTCATGTGTCACATAATTCACAAAAACCTGCCCACAAACCCAATGTGTTGGCAGAGACCAAACATTGCTAGAAAAGTGTTTTCTTCGAGATGGTTAAGGGAATGACTTTCTTTGTAGCCTTATATTCATTGCTAGAACGAGTGATTTCTTTATAAAAATGGCAAATATAATTTTCTTCATAATCAGTAAAAAACTTTCCCTGAAGTCAGCCCTGTATATTACAAGGTAAGCAAGCTCTAAAGGCCTAGTTTGGGAGACTTTCACAAACTAGACATGTGTGTGTGTGTGTGTGTGTGTGTGTGTGTGTGTGTGTGCGCCCTGATAGATGAAATTTCCCTGTATACTTCAAGTCTATGGCATCTTCAAGAAAGTTGGCTAATGGGCTTCTGTATTTTACCCCGTCTGGGCCTTCTTTGGTTCAGCCTCTGAAATCCAGCTGACTCCATGGGACACAGCAGTGCCTTCCCTGACCTGGCTCTGTGCTGTCACTGTCACTGTGAGTGAGTGTGTCACTACTTGATTATGTTCAGCTTTATGCGCTGTTATAATCTTTCACGTGCCGTTTGTTACCTAGGGGTTTCCATTCCTTTCTTTTTTGAAAGAATGTTTTATCGTATAACTTAAATCTCACTGTCTTTATTTCTACTGCCCGCCATGCAGCTATGCCATCTGCCCACGACAGTCGTTAAAACACCTAAGCATGGCTCATGTCCACTTATTCGCTTAATTCAGCCAAGTACTTGACATTTATGAAACAGCCTTGTACTGAAATAACTTCAAAGCTAGATTTCTGTTAATTACATAATTTATAATTGACATGTGATCTTTTAAAAGTTAAGAGTCAGAGCCAGGGAGATAGTTCAGTCAGTAAATGGCTTGCTGGACAAATATGAGAACCTGAGTTTGCTCCCCAAATCCTCTTTTAAAAAGCTCCTGTGGCATTATGGACTTGCAATCCCCTCAAGGAAGCAGAAATAAGGCTCAGTGGCCAGCTAGCCCAGCCTACTTATCAAAAGACCGTATCTCAAAAAAAAGCAAACAATCTAAAGATTCTGTGTAATCATGTCAAATGAAAACACCAAAAAAAAAAAAAANAAAAAGCCGGATAGCACCATAGGAATGGAAGGAATGACATCCAAGTCTAACCAACCTCTGGCCTCTACGAGTGCATTCACATAGCCACAGTAGAAATTGGAAAACACAAATATCTGGACATATATAAAGGACGGTCTCTCTCTCTCTTTCTTTCTGATTCAATATTGCTGTAAACCAACAAGACCATCATGCCCATGGAATGGTGGAAATTAATGTTATTCAATTAGTAGTTCAACAAAACTTTAAAGAGTGGTTATAGTGTTATATATTCTAGTTTACAAAATTCAAAGGAGTGTTTTCCTGAGGTTGACAGAAAGAAGCACACGCAGAAATGGGTATATTGAATGGAGAGAATATGAATGACAACAACCACTCTCCTCCAACTTTCTTCAGGCGTGTTCCTCTGAGTGTGAGCTTGTCTGTATGTGCATTTGTGAACATATATGAAGGTGTTTGTACATGCATGCGCATTAAGTTCATGTGTGGATACCATAGGTTAACCTTTTAACCTTGTATGTTGTTCCTCAGGAGCCATCTACATTTCTTTTTAAAAGATCGGTCTGAAAATCACTAATTAGGCTGACCGGGATGCCCGCAGTTGCCAGGCCTCCCTCTTTCCGCTACCACACACTGAGAATACGCCATGACTGGCTTTTCCAGGTGGGCTCGGCACACCAAGCTCTTTAAGCACGTCACTGCCAGTCTTCCCTACCCTGCTTTCATTTTGTTATTACCTCGTTTTCCTTTAACTTAACAAATACTCTTATAACTAAACATATTGAGCAAATCTCTCGATGCATTTTGTGCATTTGAGTATCTTACTTTGTGAAGTTCCCATTCAATGCTTTTTCTTCTCCCCATTTCGGAAAGAAAAACGGGTGGACTGTATTTGTCCTAATGACTGAAAGGAGTCATTTGAAAGCACCTGAGATTAATTAATTAATTCCCAGTTACAGGTGGTGCTGACCCAATCGCCCATTCCAAAGCTTGTTCTGAGTCCTTGTTGGTGACTTTATATAAATAGAAGCAATCCATTTTAAAAACATCTGCTTTTTGAAGACTTTCCGTTTCCTACTAAGTGCGTTGGTGACCATTTAAGAAATATTAATCACTCCTCAAATCACGGAGACAGCATTCTTTGTTATCTTTTAGAAAATATATTGTTTAACTTTCCACCTAGATTTTCAATCCACCGAGACACGATCTCTTTCTTAACCATCTGAGATAGGGATCAAGTTTAACTTTTTTCCATATGGAGATACAATTGAGTTGGAAACAGGTATTGGAGAAATATCTTCCCACGCTGGCACTAGGGCAGTGCTTTATCATAACCTGGCTGAGTGTTTCTGAACTCCTGTGCTCCAGTCTTTGATCCTTGGGTTCTCCAGTTTCTTAGTCCTGACACTACGTGCAGTTTCTACCTGGCTACTTTTCAAGGTTCACTTTTCTATTTTCCTCTGGTCTTTTAATTTGCAATTAATAATCAACTTGTCAGTTAATACTATAATTGTAATTTTATTATTGGAATTCGATTGATTAATTAGGATATGTTAGACATTATTGCAATGTTGGATCATCAAGTTCATAAACTAAGCACCACTCTCCAAGCATCTATTCTTTTTTAATTTCTCTCTTGCCTAGTTATTTTTTTTGTGAAAACAATTGTGTTTATTTCATGAAGTTTATTCCCAGGCCAAGATACAATTTTAGGGCAATTCTATGAAAAGATGTCATTGTAAAGTTTTATTCAAATTTTGTATATATTTCTAAATCAGTCTGATGTTTTCATTGCAGACAATTTTTTTATTCTCCTTGCATACTTGTCTGTTTATTTATTTGCTCCTGTTGAATTGGCCAAGCTCTTGAGGATTAGCTTAATAGGAGAGGGATAATATAATTTTTTCTCAATTCTTTCAAAAGGAAACTTCCAATATTTAACCACTAAATTAGATGCTTGCTAAGGGTTTCTGTTGAGACCTTTTGAAAAATTAAAGTTTCCTTTCATTACTGAGGTGCTAAGAATTTCTATCATGAAAAGATGTTGAATTTTACTAAATGCCTTTTCTGTACATTTACAGGGGTGATGTTACATTCTGCTTTGCTCAACAAACATGACAAATTGTCGACCAGCATTTGGACTGTTAATCTATCATTCTTAGAATTTGTAGAATAAATATACCACATGTTTTTCTTATGGTTACACAGGATGTTCAAATATGAAAAAAATTCATTACAGAAATAGTAAAACTACACAAAAATTATCTTATTTTCAGGTCCATCTGACTGTTTGGTACAGCTTGCTATGTTCCCTGCCAGAGGGCCATTTCAATGATTTTCATTTCCTGCTAGGTATTCCATCATAGTGACCTGGATATTTCACGCCTTTCTTTCTATCTTATTTAATCAAGAAACTTGCTCTGAATGTCTTCATAGGGGTAGAATTATTTTATAAATATTTAAGGGTATTTGTGTAAAATAACATTTGTTGTAAGAAAATATCTGAATTTTGATCTGATTATTTGTGTATTGACCAAATAAACTGGTTTTTAATTGAATACATGATTTTATGGTGATAGATTCTGTTACCTACTTTGAAACATTATTTAAGGGTTTAGTGTCATAAAGAAACAGTTACCCAGGATCCTCGGCTCTGATGATTCGTTAACTTTTCAGCAGTTTCTTCCAAATGATCTACTTTCAACTTTGTTGAGGGCCGAGTAGAGAACGACAGTAAATGGAGTGACTCACGGTAGCTCTACATAGTGAGAACAAGTGATGGTTGAGTGCTCAGCCCTAAGCAAGGCATTTATATCATTTCCTATATGACTTGGGGAATGTCTTAAAAGAGGGACCAGAAAAAGAAAATGTAAGAGCTGGAAGACAAAGAGGAGGGTTTAAAGTTACCATCACCTTCTGGCCCCAGCAAGGCTTTGGAATCATGAATTCATTGCAGCTGTAGTTACCATCAATATGTCAGAAAACAAAAAGACATGCATGTGGGAAAGGAAATTGTAAAAAGGAAGGGAACAAGAGGTGAGAGGAATAAGAATGCCTTTTATATTATGTGTGAAAATATCACAGAACAAATTTATTAATTTTTAAAGTGTTTTTTTTTCTTTTTCTAAGTATCTATAATTTACAATAGGATTTGGAACTGGTAAAGCTATATGCAAAAACTATCTTGCAAACATACTTCTCTAGCAACAGGTTTGCCTTTCTAAGTTTTAGGGAATGGATCATCTGGGTTAAATAAAAAAAATAAGTAGCCAAATGAATTTACAAGCAAGCACTGAAAATATTAAAGTCACCACATATTTTGATGAGGAACCAATAGATACATTTGGGAGTCCATTCGTGCTTTATGTTCAAGCAGATAAAAATGTAGAAGCCAAGCCAAGCTGTCAGTTTGGGAGACAGTAACATGGCATGTTACTGTCATGAGCAGCCACTCCTTTTACCAATGTTGTTAAGATTCAAATTAAACATAAAGCATTGCTCTCTCCATTTTATAAAAATTCTGATAAAATAATAATCTATTTTGTTGTGGGAAGTCCTTCTATATATGTGTTGCTTTTAATGGTTAAAAAAGAAGCTGCTTTCAGGCAATGGCTTAACAGAACATAGCCATGCTGGATATATATATGTATATATATATATGTGTATATATATATATATATATATAGAGAGAGAGAGAGAGAGAGAGAGAGAGAGAGAGAGAAGTAGTAGGCAGAGTTAGTGATAAGCTATGTAGCCCCACTAGAGACAGACACTGGACAGAACCTTGCCAGTAAGCCACAGCCACGTGATGATACACAGATTGACAGAAATGGGTTAATTTAAGATATAAGAGTTAGTCAGAAATATGCTTAAGCCATTGAACAAATAGTACTGCAAATAATATAGTTTCTGTATGATTATTCACATCTGGGCAGCCGGGAACAAACAAACAACCACCCAAAAATATTTTAATCATTTCATTAAAATATTTGACTTGTGGCTAGGGTGATGGCTCTGAGATTAAGAGTACATACTGTTCTTGCAAGGAACTTGAATTTGGGTCCTTGGATCCAATTTTGTGGCTCAACCAATTGTAAATCCCACTCTAGAGAACGCAACACCTCTGGCCTCCAGAGATGGCCACAGTTACATGCACATGCCCGCACACAGATACACATATACACATAATCATAAGTAATAATAAATCTAAAATCAGAGTTCAGTTGAGTAGGATTTGTAAATTTGAATTATATCATCTTCCAAGCATTGCCTATTAGTTTTTGTCTAATTTTGTTTCTTTTTCTTACTTTTTAATAATTTTGCATATGTATGCATAGATCATAATCATATCTGTCTCCATTCCCTCCCTTCAAATATTTCCCATCTCTCCCAACACACAATTTTCCTGCCTTCATGTCCTCTTTATTTATTCATTTTTGTGCAACCTACTGCATCCAAGTAGTGGTGCTTGTGTACACGTTATAAAATCATTCACTTTGACATTCTTTCTGACCCTTCTTCAAGGTTATTCTAATCTTAAAGGAGGGTGTTGATACAGATGGCCCATATTCTCTGAAGATGGTCCCTTATTCTCAGTAATTTAAGGAGTATTAACCAATACCTGGTACAATTAGAAACGTCTCTTATCAAGAGCGAGAATAACACAAACTTACAGCTGTAAGGATAAATATTTAGAAAGGCGTTTGACATCATGACCATTTGTCAAACAAAAACTGGTGCTCCACTTGGGCCTATGACTTCCCTGTCCATGGAGTTTGACTATGTTCATAGTACATGTATAAATTTCCTTCTATAGAGCAGATCTCAAATTCAATCCAAAGAGTGATTATTTACCACTCACAAACAGTCTTTTCATTGTTGAACCAGTACTATATCTTACCTGGCAAGTTGGTATTTATAGCATTCAGGGTCCAGGTATTTTCTACTCCATAGCATACTGCATAGCAAGCACCTTCTGTCACTGTGAAAGCTACCTATCAGGGAGAGGGTATTCTAGACTGATTTCTCCATGACTATAAATAAATTGTGTGAGAGCATCAGGCCTTATCAAGATATGGTGGGAAATAGCCTGTATTGTTTTGAGTTCCTCTGGGGCCTCCATGACCAATAATTCTCAAAGAAGTAACTCATGCCTGATACTGAGATTTTTCTTTAATTAGCTCTGTCTTCTGGTGACACTAGAGTGTTCACTAATGTGGGTACTTTGGCTCAATTTTCTTTTTAAAGCTATATTTTTAATTAGCTTACACACAAATGGGATTTCATAAGGTTTCTTCATACATTCTTAGTTTTAGTTAATTATATATCTTATATCTCTTTTGCTCTCCTTCCCTGTTTCCATCCCAACTTAAACCCTAAGATCTCAATATTTATGCACTCCAATTCTTTTTATAGTGAGCTCTGCTATCTCCTAGTATAATTTTTATTGGGTGACTGAATCAAAGCTTCCCATTTAGGTTTTTTTTTTGCACTTTTCATTTTGTTTAACCCTTTCCATGCTCCATCACTATCTCCACTGATATCTACCCACTCAAATCTTTCCGCCTATAGCATTACCTTTCATCTCACTTTCTGAGTTTACCATAGTGACACTGCACTCACTACTGAAGTGGTCAATATACAGTTGAATATTGGATATTGAACTACCTGTCAATATACAGTTGACCAAGTAGAAGTCTTTATCATCAAAAATCAGAACTTCAATTTAGGGAGGAGGCAAACCCTTTATCAATCTTTTATATTTCAGTGTCTTGATGGTGAAATTGTCCATGGACCAAATCCATTAGCTTCTACGAACAAACATGAAGGACTTCACTCTTAACCATAATTTGTTAAAAGTATCCTTCATCCCATTTTAGACTTAGAATCCACACTTGAAAATACAGTTATTATTTCAATAATAGAAGTAAAATTTCCATTATCAATACCAGATAAAACAGCATTAACATCAAAATCAAAAGTACTTCAAAAGAAAAAATCTTATCTTTAAAAGAGTTCTGTTTTACTTGGTTTTACTGATTTTTCACTCTAAACTTTTGCGTATGTTACCTCTTACTTATTTATGCAACCACTAATAGCATACTTAAGAAAACCTTTGGTTAAAGGTTTGACTAAATTATACAGAGAAAACTTAATGCCCATTACTTTAAGCTCAAACATCATAGACCAAACTGGATTGTTCTCTATGCAGGTCCTATTGTATTAGTGTGTACCCCTTGATTATGGAGTTAGAATGAGGAGCCTTACTGGGAATTTCATTTTCTCAACAGCAATTTGAAAAGCGTATAAGTAAAATTATCTATTAACTAACCAGCATTACTTAAAGCTGCATGACTCATTCATTACTCAGTACAGAAAATTCTAACAAAACTTGGGAAATCATGTTTACACAAGATACACACAAGATCCTGTGCTAGACATCGGCTCTGCTGCAAGAGCAAGAACAGAGCAAATGGGACGGCTGTGGGCCTAGAATGACTGAAGTTCAGCCAATTCTACTCTCAGAAAGGGCAGGAGGACACAATCAGATACGGAAACTGTCAATAGAAACTATCAATAACCCACCTTCATTTATTTTAACTCTAGTGCAGTGATGTCTTTATATCTGGAGTTTGTACGTGTTCTAGAGAATGAGTCACCTAAGAGCAAACACGACACATGATAGTCTTTTAGAGAGGATCAGAATTGACTAAGATATTCAGGCAAGTTTCCTATAACTACTTCATTAAACTTATACAGAATAAAATCTTAAACTGAATTAAATCCCAAAATTCACATAGTTTCTCTTCCAATGAAATTTCCTCTCTATACATAGAGAAAAGAACTCAATATATTACTTTTTTACTATAAATGTTTTTATAAGGTTCATACATATCTCTATGTGCATGGACAGCATTTACAAAAAAATACTCAATCTAAATGTCAAATTTTATTCCCACAGAATTTTAAAATGTACTAACTTTAACAATCAAATATTTTAAAAGTTGTTTTCTAGAGTTAGGCAAAATTTTATATAAGCATATATATACAAATGTGTGTGTGTGTGTGTGTGTAATCTTTAATCTTTGCTAGAATCTGTTACAAAGATTAAGAGAAACCAAACACAGCATAACAAATTACAATAATGTTCCTGGAAGGACTGTTTTTTGTTTGTTTGTTTGTTTGTTTTGTTTTGAAAGGAAGAGAGGTGGGGAAGGAGGGTAGGGAGGAATAGAAGGAGAGGAAATTGCAGTCTGGATTTAATGTATGAGTAAAGAATAAATTTTATAAAAACAAAGATTAAGAGAAACAATTATTCTTCTCAATGGATTTGGTTGTAAATAACAAAGTATATTTTGTGGCATTTAAAAATAATTGCACATATATTCTACACATGTGAAAGATTATATTGCAATATTTTCTTATTGGTATTATTGGTATTATTCTTACCACTGACAAACTGCTCTCTAAAAAGCAGAAGTTTCCTGATATGCATGCAATAAGAGAACGTTGGCTCAATTTAGTATTCAACTTGAAGTCAATTAAATCTAACTGAAACTCATGACCTATTTCTCAGAGTGAATTGCTCCCTCTCTTACACACTTGCACCTAATTTGTTCTGTAATCCTGCCTGTGAATCTCAGCTTGTGGGCAGTGGTGGCAAAGACCTTTAGTCTCAGCACTGGGGAAGCAGAGGCAGGTGGATCTCTGTGAGTTCGAGGCCAGCATAGTCTACAAGAGCAAGTTCCAGGACAGGCTCCAAAGCTACAGAGAAACCCTGTCTCAAAAACCAAAAATAAACAAACAAAAAAAATCACGCATTTGGGTCAAAGGTTTGGCTTCTAAAGTTCCAGTTTCATTTTTCCCATATGGATATCTGTTTTCTCAATACTACTTATAGAAATGACCATATTTCCTATGAATGCATTCTTTGCATTTTTATTGGAAGACAGTTTGTCCATGGGTCAACCTCTGAATCTCCTTTGTTTTCCATAGGTATCTTTGTTTATATTAATGTTATGTCTATGTCATTGCTATGATGACACTTTTGTGGTGTAATTTGAAGTCAGATTGTGGAATATCTTCTGCATTATTCCTTTTATTCAACATCACATTGCTTATTCAAGGTATTTTTTGTGGTTTGGTGCATATTTTAATATTATTTCTTCTACAATTTGAAGAATGTCATGGTCATTTTGACTGAAATTGCAACCTTGGTCCTACTAAAAATTAAAAAACAAAACTCAACCAACAGAAAGAAAAGACAACATACAGAAAGAGAAGTGTTTACAAACTACATCTCTAACAAGGAGATCATATAAAAATATGTAAGGACCTCCAATTCCTAGACAGGAAAATCAGCAATAATAATAATAATAATAATACAATTTAAATTGATAATAATAATTGATAAAAGAATGGAATATAGAAAAAGTGTTCATCATTACTAATTACCAGAGAAATGCAAGACAAAAATCACAGTGACACCATGTCAGCCAATAAGAAGAGCAAAAATTGAAAGAAGAATTAGTGTGTGATCTCCAGCTATGCTTCTCCTAGGTATACAAATAAAGGAAGGAAAATAAACATGTTGAAGAGGCATTTGCTCTCCCACATATATTGCTGCACTTCTAATAACAGCCAAAAACTGAGAAACAAGCCTAAGTTTCTAGTATCTTGATAAATGGATTAAGAATATCTGCAGAGTTGATGACATACTATTCAACCATAAAACGGAAATCTGCCATATGATAACAGGAATGGACCTGGTGTTTCTGTGTCCCAAGATCTTGTGTAAACCTCATAGACTAGGATTAAAGGCCTCTTGAATTTGGCAAGTCAACTTTTCAGCAAATTCTCCTAAATGCCATCTTCTACATCACACTGTAGCTAATTATTTTTCTCCTCTTACATATTTTGTGATGTCTCACTTTCCAAATTTTTTCACATTAAAACTTCACTTTTCTTTTTCAATTAATTTAATATTAGGACATAATCAAATTGTTCATCCATAAAAATTTCACAAATTGGTCCAGATATGACTAATTCACTGTCTATTGTACTCAAATGTTTTTTAATTGCAGGCTTCTTTCCAATACATTTACTTTTACTACATTGATTTTTATTATGGAAGTCAGAATTACATAATTTAGAGAATGAAAGCTTTAGACTTTGATCATCTTTTAGTTCAAAATACTAGCAAAATATATATTAGCAATACGATCTTAGTCAAACTTCTCTCTAAATGTGTTCTCTACTTATAAAGTAAAAATTGGCTATCACAACTTTTCAATGATTAGACCTCAATCTGAAGGCACATGGGCTGCTATTTCCTTGTAGTCACATATATTTTGCATTTATGTTTATCAATTAGTGCGTGAGCCCTTAAGAGCAAAAGAATTTTTATAAATACTTTTATACAACAGAGGATCACAGAAAGTTTCTACAATCATAGAGATTTATTACTTCATATGAATATTAACGCCTTTGAAAAAATAAGCCACAGACACAAAAATATAAGACACTTTGCCATCAAACAACATGCAGGATTTTATGTGTGCTTGTACATATATGCTGTACATATGTTCATTGTTTATGTAAATTTACATATATTTCTATATAAAGGAATGTACATCTACTCATATAAGCTCTCACACCTATGTATGTATACATTATCATATGTTTACAGTCAAGCAATTAAGTCACGTAATAACCTGCTTATTACAGCTTACCATATTTTTGTTTATCATAGTTCTATGATTAATCATTTCCAAGGTAATGTACTTTCTCAGAGAGAAAATTATCAAAATTACAAGACAGATTTCAAGACTCCAACTTGAAGAGGGTTAAAAATATGTACTTTAGACTGATCATTTTAACACATCTTAAAGATCAATACGTCAGTAAAATACCCCAAAATCTTTCTAAGATTACACTAATTGAAAATATTTTTCTCCAAAGACGTGATTTAAAGAACATTTAGGGAGAATTATTGATCAATTTGATGCGATGAACAGTGCCCCATTTTCCACATTTTGTTTCTCACATTAAAACCCAAGCACACAGCTCCGTGGCCATGCCCTTCATTAGTTCTTCCCAGTTGGAATGCCTGGCTCATTTCTCGGGGGAATGTTCTTGCTATTTATTATTGATTTTATAGCTCAAAAAATGGAAGTGGGCAGTAAATGGCTGGGTTTCAGATTAGGAAATAACCACTCAGAAGAAGAAGCCAGCTGGACACTTGTGATAAATTGCTGTTTTCAGTTTGAATTTTATACCTAGTTATAGGTAGTATAGAAAATTAAGCTCCATATGGGCAAAATGCTATGGAGGAAACAACAGAGTAACCTGTGTGTGGTTACAGATGCTTCTCACACTCTTTTGGGACACATTGTAGAGGAAACATGTTATAATCACGGATTTAGGAATAATGAAAGATTTGGCATTCGTCTGTTTTTCATGGATTTACCAGAGCTGAGATAAAGAAAGCAAACACACACAAATGCTAACTGTGATAGCACTGAGAGACTAAGCTAATGCTTCCTGAATGAGATTGTATGGGTGCAGACACAGCCTCACCACCACCTGCCTGCCACACACAATCAAACATACACACACACACACACACACACACACACACCCTTATGCCACCAAAAGCAGTCCCTGAGTTCTATTTTGAAACAATTGCAATAAATTTAAGTAATGGAGAAATAAGTTATACATTGTAAATAAAAAAAACCTTGAATTACTGAGTTTACCATATTGTATTGGTTCTCTGAGGCCACTGTAACCTGACATCATCTGCTGGCCAGGACCAACAGTAAAGGGTTATTTTTCATAGCTGTAGAGGATAGGAAATCCAAGATCAAGGGCAGTTTTCAGATCTGTTGTGACACAAAAGTCTACTTCCAGGTTAGAAAATCGCCATTCTCACAGTATCCTTGCACAGAAGTAGAGAAAGGGAGTAGAGAGGGAGAGGAAGCAACCAGAGATTCACATGTAAGTCTCTCCTGAGAATGGCACTAATAGGAGATCCTTGATGTTTTCCACTTGTCAAATTTTAATTTTTTTAAATGGTATAGATTGCCATGCTACTCAAGACAAAAATAGAGCTTTATTTTCTAACTACATAAATAAGAAAACACACACATATAAATACACATACACTCACACACACCTGAAATTTAAGGAAAATTTTTGCATTAATCAGTATTTTCAATAATCCTCATACTGGAATCAAAAGAAATATCCTATCATTTTTATATTTATCATGCAAAATTAACTCCTGAATTATTTGGGTATATTTAACAGTTACATGCTTTACTTATCTTTCTTAATAGTTCTTAATGCTTAAGACATTATCTTTTACTAAGACTAACATCATTAACAGAAAACTAGTAACAGATTTTAAGATTTGTGAGTGGAGATGATGCATTCATTTCTCTGGCAGCCCAGACCTCAATAATCACACAGAAATTATATTAATTGCAACATTGTTTGGCCAATGTTCAGGCATATTCCTAGCTAGCTCTTACATCGTAAACTAACCCACTTCTATTAATCTGTGTATCACCATGAGGATGTGGCTTACCAGTAAGGTTCAGGCACTTTCTCCTTTGGCAGTTACAATGGAGTCTCCCTGACTCCACTATCTTTCCTCCTCAAGCTCTGTTTGGATTTCCTGCCTTGCTGTACTCTGCCTTGCCATAAGCCAAAGCAGCTTCTTTTTTTTTCTTTTTATTGTTTTTATTGTACTATACATTTTTCTCTGTTCACCTCTCTTCCTCCCCTCTCCAGCTTCGTTCTTAACCAATGGCAATAAAACATATTCACAGCATACAGAAAGGAATCACAACAAGGGTTGCTTTATACAACTTAATATTTTGTGAAATAAATGTTAATATACTTTGAAAATAATTTTTGTTTTTGAGTGGCTTTAGTAGTAATGACTTATTGGGGGTTTTCGAAGTGCCATGCACTCAGGAGCTCCACATGCTTTACCTAACTAAATTTTGCTAACAATCTAATAAGGTAGGTACTAGCATCATCTCCATTTTTAAGTAATACTTCCATTTATTCACTAAATGGTTCATTCATGCATAGAATATATCTTGATCACATCTACATCCCAGAACCCCTTCAATTTTCTAGGACTCTCCCATCTTAACTCCCTCCAAACTCGTGAGCTTTTTAATTTTTTTATAACTGACTGAGTTCAAATGATTATATCCAGATGTGCTTGGGTGTGGAGTCATTCTCTGTGACATTGGGATATCCCTCTAAGTAAAGTGACTCCCTCTCCACTACCATCATAATCTGCCGATAGCTCTTCAGCTCCAGCTAAGGCCTAGGGAAGTCCCCCTTCACCCAGGCTTGGGATTTTTATCTGACATGATCTTAATATGCAGGTAGCCACAGCTCCTGTGAGTTTATGTGTGCAACAGCCAGATCAGGTCCAGAAGACAGCAATTTGCAACATTTCACCCAAATCTCAAGCTCTTGCATTCTTTCTGCTCCCTCTTCAGTAATGCTTCCTAAACTTGGGCGGAGGCAGCTGACAGAGATATTCTACCCAAAGCTGAACACTTATGATCCCTTATTCTTAGTGCTTTGAACAATCAAGTTTTCAATATATTAACCACTACCCATTGCAGATCAAGGTAGAGTGCAGCACAAATTGATGAATATAAATATAAATTTTCAGTAGGCAGTTTGACAATATCCCCATTCATTAAAATGACATAAATAGGTTCTTCCTTTGGAGCTATGATTATTGAATATATTAGCCATGGGTTTTTGACCAGGTTTTGAGTACCAGGCATGAATCCCCTACTATGAAATAGGCCTCAAATATAATCAAGATAGCAGCTGGTTAACTTCACAAATAGTCTTGCTGTTACTACACCAAGAGGCACATTTTACCTAGCAGGACAGTGTTCCAGCATGCATGTTCCTGCCCTGGGTATGACAACTGGTGAATTTTCTGTCCTGGCAACCTATATAGAACTGTCTAGCATTATGAAACTATCCAGCAGGAAGAGAGAATTTTTTGGTCTATTCAAGATTGAGTCTTAGTCCTTTAGTCAGAAAAAGGTGTCCTCAGCAGTATGCTATTACCATATAATTACAATGGGTAGCAAAGAGCAATGGCAACAGCCCTCATTGCCTTGGGTGCCTCTGGATCTTCTCTAACTCATAGGAAGAAAACCTGTGCCTTGCCCTAAGATTTTTTTAATACCCATGCTGAGTGTGTCATTGTTCACTGTTGTGGAATATCATTGTTCAAGTTCCTTTCCTGTAAGCTATATTTTCCAGGAGGTACCTGACACACCCTGTAAAGGACAAATCACAGATTTAACTGTTCTAAACTCTCTGTCATATATGCTGCCTATTTCTAAGTTGAAAGTCAAAATAGGAGCAAAACTTTCAGAAAAAAAAGACAGAAAATCGTATTTTCAGTGATACTCTAATTAAGAATCACATTGAAACCATAAGAAAATGATCAATGAAAGTAAGCTTGTGGCATTTTTTCCTCAATTCCCTAACCTTTCACAACAGGACCATTTCTTTTGGAAACTATTTATTTCATAATGGTATTATAAATTTCAATGATAATATCTCCAATAGAAATCAAAATTTTACATATTTCTCAAGTGCTATTTCCACTGGAAGGTAAACTTTGCTTTTATTGTATTAGAGTATATCAAATTATAAGCAGTAGCAGATCGTAAAACCACCAAGACAATGACAATTTAGCATTTAAATCAGTCCTACTGCCTTTGTTCTCTTAAACTTTTATTTTATTTTTGAGATTATAATATAGTTAATTATAATATAGTATAATATAGTATTTCTCCATTCCTTTTTCTCACTCTAAACTCTTCCATTCCCCTCCTTACTCTGAGTCTAATAAATATGCCAAAGAGGACAGAAAAAAAAATCCCACAAGGTTTCAACACACACACAAAGAACTATAGGAAACTGAGAAAAACTGAAAGATTTCCCCAAGGAAGAACACACCAATTGGTTGTCCAATACCAAATTTTTAGTTGTGAAATCATATAAACAAGCAACAATATTCAGATTGATCATGTTATATATGTATATAAACATATACATACATTCATGCAGTAACCATTACTCACACTGATTTTAATACAGAACCTTTCCTTCGTTCATACTGCCAGACCAACCTTGAAGTCACTGAATACTTAGTTCATTTGAGAAAAGTCTTAAAGATAGTAAAAACATGGTAGATAGCTATGGTAAACTGGATGAAACTAAGGAGCACAAACTTCCCTGAAAGTGATAAATAAGATAAAACAACAGAGAACTACTTTAGACAGTGTCACTAAAGCAAGACTCAGGGCCAGATACCCAGATAAATATATGAGCAGAAGTCCAATAAAATTCAAGGGGTTATTGAGCATTTGTAACAGGATGCATGTGAGTTTTCAACCATACTTATATTTTTAATACTGAATTTACATGTTTGATGGGGAATTGTTGGGTCTGGCAATGTCAAAAAAAAATAGCATACTGTTGGTGGACTTGAATATCTAAAACAAAGAAGCTTCTGACCTTGTCTTGATACTTCTAAGAATGTTAGCAACTTGACCATTGGTCTTACCTCATAATCCTTTAAAATTCTGAAAACTCTTTTTATCAATGTAAGAAAAGACGTAGTTCAAGTTGAAACTATCTGCCATCCACCTTTAAAGAATCAAAAGCGGGTTCTTGTTCTGCATGACTCCGATACTCTTAGGAGACAACCTCTAGAATACACTGAGGTATGAGGAGAAATAAGCAAGCATCCATCATTGTAGTAATAAAGGGAAAGATTCTAACCCACGTCCATCTTGGGCCGGCTGGAGCCTCATGCGTCTGC
>LOEQ01002060.1:99222-114146 GCA_001685075.1 Bramus lutescens | reverse complement strand
AGAAAACACTATGCTGAGTGAGGTAACCCAGACCCAAAAAGATGAATATGGTATCAACTCACTCATAAGTGGATTCTAGCCATAAATAAAGGATATTGAGCTTACAATTCGTGATCCTAGAGAAGCTAAATAAGAAGGTGAACCCAAAGAAAAACATATAGTTATCCTCCTGCATATTGGAAGTAGACAAGATTGCCAGGCAAAAAATGGAAATGTTCCTTTACAGGGCTAGAAAGGCATGCTACTGAAGGCAAATCCAAGAACTGGAAGAGCTGGCCTCTAAAGCTGCTGGATTTCAATGCAGCATTAAAGCCTTGTGATTTTACTTCGCAAAGGACTCAGATCCACTTTTCATGGTCTGATAATCTAGGTCAGAGAGTGGGTGGTGGGCAGGAGTGGTGGCGATGGCTTTTATTCCAGGGCATTTTCTGCACGTTGAATCGGAGATGCTATTTTGTAGGGTGTTTTACCACCAAATTGGTCTTTCCTCTCTAGATTCAGCTGACCTCAGAGGCGAATGACATATTTCTTCTCTATATCTGCAGTGCCGCGTAAGTCCCTAATGACACCACAGCTATAGAACAAGGAGACTCAAATAATGTCTATTTTTGGAGGAAACTCAGGCTTTATGGCTTTTTTTTTTTGAAGGTGACATAAGAAAGTAGGGCAAGACTAATCACAGGTAAGATTAAATTTTAAAAAGAAAAAAAACCTTTTCATAAAACAGAGAATGTTGTAACAGAAATGAATCATAGAACTTGTAGGTAATGGTGGGAAATCATTACTAACAGAGCCAAACCTTCAATAAGAACATGAGAGATCTTTATACAATGAAATAAGGTTTTAAAAATAGCTTCAAACTATCTTAGTTCATCCTAAAGTAATTCCTAAAGTCTTCCACCCACTCAGTGAATAAAATATTATATTTGAGCTCATCTGAAATGTGTGAGTTGTGTTTCATAGGCAAAATATTGTTGCTCATGATCTAAAGTTAATTTCACTTGAAGGGACTTCCCCAATAACTTAAAAAGATCTTCTTTAATGCTGTTTTCGGTTTTCACAAGACACTCTGATTTAAGTTATGGCTGCATTAGAAAAGCTACATTACAAAAAGGAAATATTACCACAAAGACTGAGTTCCCCAGAGCCCAGACAACCCTTGTCAAGGCTCTGAGGTAAATACATTTTATTTAATCTGTGTGGTTTATATCAGTTTCAGGGAACCTGCTACTGTTCTGTTCCACATCCTATGAAGTGTTTTTATGTTGAGAGCTCACACTGACTCATTACAGAGAACAGCGAAATGCAGCTCTATTTGGCCCAGAAGGCTTCCATTGCCCTTAGAAGCAAGCATAGGAGCATGCTGAAGGCAAACACTGAGCATCCAAATGCACACTGCCTCGACAGGGAAACATCACTTCATCTCCCTTGGACTTTACTCTTAACTTCATCTGAAGAGTTTCTTCCATTCTCTCTCTCTCTCTCTCTCTCTCTCTCTCTCTCACGCACGCATGCACACACACACATGCATAAACCTATTTGTTGCACTTTTTAACTTTTCCACATACAGGCTGTATTTCTATGCCATATCTATGAGATAAATATTATTTTTTTCTTTTTTCAACAAGGAATTATTCAGCTGGTGTTTTGTGCACACAAGAAACAGAGGGATGTTATCTGTATTTGAAACGTGATCTCTGTTCCCCAATAATAATGGCATATTCTAAAACAACTTTTAATCCCCATCACAATGTCAGCCCTCAATTGATTGGATAGACTATTTCTATTTGAATACTGTTTGATTTCCCGCTAGGACCCCTTTTTCTAGATAATTCCAAATTCCAACTCTGTTTCCAGTATTCACAGACCATAGAAAGACAATTTCAACATGATTAAATTTATCCAGATGCTCTCACGTCAGGCCACTATGAATGAGAAATTAGTTCAGCTGGTCCAAGTCAGATTTCCCTAGGTCCATTATATACAGCTCATCCTTGGGCCTATCTTGGGATGTTATGATTTCTTCAGAAATATTTTAGAAGTAAAGCACCTCAAAAATGATTTGTAGTTGTACTTTTGCCTGTCTGTAACTAACTAATGCCCAAAATGTTCATTTATATCCACATATGGCAGTAATTTAGCTGTTCTGATGAAAATGTCATGTGGCTAGAACAAAGACTTTCTAAGCACTTGTCTGTGCAAGCATCATAACCATTATCAGACTGCTAATACCTGCAATTTTACTGTAAACACTGTATTAAGAATTCATCCTTACACTAAATTTGTGATTCAGGCATCCTCAGCTCCATGGTTCCCAAATAGGTGTGCATACACAAAAGCAAAACTCAGAGGGAGCCAAACCTAAGTTATAAGCACATTAAATGTAGAGGAACCACTACAGTTGTCTTGGAAGGACACTTCTTAATATATGCAAATCTCTGATTACCAACACTTGGGGTGGGGGTGAGCCTTAATATTTGAATTTCTTAATATCATTTCTCCTGGGATTATATCTCATGTTTTTAGCACTTACTAAATATTATATTTTTCTAAAGATGTGCTAATACCTTGTTTACTCATTCATAAATGTGACAAAGTAAAATACTTCCATTTTTGGTACTTTTGTGAAGTGAAATAGAATGGCGTGTGTATTGGTAGGTTCTAATCAGCTCGATTAGAATTTGTTAAAGACCAGCTCTAATAGTCTTTAACAAATACGGAACCATTTGTCTTTCCCTGCTTTTCCCGAATGGCTGCAGGACTTCCCATCTCTTTTTCCTTGAAGGTTCTCCCAATTATTTTAAAGAGCCTCAGACCTGGCGATTCTTTGAAAATGCCAATGTAAGCCAGAAGACGTGAATTTGCGGATTCATATTTTCAGTGTTTCAGAGATTCATAATTTTCATTCATTCGGTTTCTGTTCAGTTCCACATGCGCATGCTGGCTATATTCTCTCTTCTAGGCCCTGGTGGCACTGGAGGGGGAGAAACGAGAATGGAGGGTTTGACCAAAGATGTTGCCCTTAGGTCTGTGAAACAGAAACATGCAATGCATTGACAAAAATAGTGTAAAAGAAGAGAAACTCCAGAGGAGCCTCCATTATAAGAACAGTTTATGGGAAGGTTTGAGGGAAGAGTGGATGCCAGAAAGAGATGCCAGGTAACACAGGAGGAAATGTATTGGCAGCCACAATGCAAGCAAGACATGATAGGATCCAGAAGTTAGATTGACTTTATATGGAGACAGACTGACCTCTGAAGGGATGGTCATTTTGTTATTAAGTTCAACCTTTAGAAGCTCAAGACTTCTCACTGATTTGGTTTGACATGTTCATCTCACTGTCTACAGCAAGAATTCAGACTGCATGAAATGCCTCAAGTTGCATAGACAGTGGTAGTATGTGGTATTACACCTACTGGGAGGAATTTAGTCCCTAATATGACCAGAGAATTTAGTCTTTTTAACACTAGGAAGAGATTCCAGTTTAGAGTTTGTCTGGCAAGAAGAGCTGAAAGACAAAGGAGTCAAGGGCTAACTAGTTAGAACAAAATTATTTTCTCTTATGACTAGGGATTACTAGTGGTAGGGTGCTACCATGCTAGTTAGTACTTGAGTTGATCCCCAGTACCAAATAGATAGATAGGCAGGCAGACAGACAGATAGCAGATAGATGATAGATAGATAGATAGATAGATAGATAGATAGATAGATAGATAGATAGATAGATAGACAAAAAACTCTCCCTGAAATATAAGATCATAAGTCCATAAGATCATGCCAGAACCCACCCAGCATCCACACATGGTAGACTCTCTGCCTCTGAGCAGATGTCAGATTCATTACTACCTACAAGCCTTCATGAGTCCTGTTGTCTTTCTACATGAAAAAGGATTCTTGACTTCAAATTCAATTTTGGTCTCAAGTCTCAGTCTGACCACTTTGTGTGCAACCCTTGAGCAAAATGCTACTGTCTTCTTCCAACTGCAGATCATCATCTGAGGGATAAGTTTGCACCACAGGAATGTCGTAAGTAACAAATAGAAATGGAAGAGAATTCAGCTATGAATTAATAATGGAAAACACATTTACACCTAAGCATGCTTGACATATTGACATACAAACATTGCAGTTTACATTGCATTGAAAAACAAAACCAAGGTATCTATCTTGGTATCTATCAAGTACTTAGTGTAAAATTTTGAAACAAACAATGAAAACAAAAGTTCCTTCGGATTCTGTCCTAGTTACTTTTCTATTACTATGAGAAAAAAACTGAACAAGGAAATGTATAAAAAAAGCTTTTCAAAGCTCACAGCTTCAGAGGAGAGGGCTAGAGTTCACGACCATCAAGGAGGGGAGTGTGACAGCAGGCAGGGAAGCACAGTGCTGAAGAAATGGTTGAGAGCTTACATGCTGATCCATAGGCATGAGGCAGAGAAAGCTAGCATGGAATGACATGGAATTTGATTTCCAAACCTCAAAGCCCTCCTTCAACCTCCTAATTTGACACATACTTTTTTCAACAAGTGCACACCTCCTAATTCTTCCCGAATGGTTTCACCAACTGGGGACCAAATATTCAAATACGGGAACCATTCTTATTCAAATCACCATAGACTCCATGTCTGCTTAAACAGCATTTATGTCTTACTGGATTTCTGAAGAAAGACTTCCAATGTAAGAAGCAGAACTGTTTTAGTTGCTATTTTCCTACTTCATGGTAAAACTAACTTTTCTCTTTTGTAACATTCTCATTTGAGCTGATTCTGCTTTCATAAACTTTTACTTGTGAAAGTTTGCTTTTTTAATATAAGAGGAATACCTAACATCAAATCAATATAATCGTAACAACATCTCCATGTTTTAATATCATAAATGACAAAATAAATCAACAGTTGTAAAATTAAACTGATTATTTAGAGTTACCTCAAACATTCAGATTTTATTAGCTTGATGCTCTTGGATGGGAAAATAGCAATGATGTTTGAAACTCATTCAAACTTTACCTTTGATTTCTCGAACTTCAACATTTCCAGCAAATCTGACATTCCAACACCAGCCTCCAGTGGCTCCTCATTGCCTCTCTGTTCAAATCCCAGCTCCTTAATTTGGCATGGTCGACATCTCATCAGCCTTTCATGTCATGCCAATCACTAGTCAGCCAACATCCTAAACCAAAAGCCATTCCAAACTCTTTGAAGTCCTAGTCACAACAAGGGTCCACATGTCTTACCAAATTTGTTTTTACTTCCTTTCTATTTGTTAAATCATCCTCCTGCTATCCAGTTCATTTTATCTGTAAAGTATTTCCTTATATATATATCTACAATACAGTTCATGAAAGAAGATTTTTTGTAACTTTTCATGCTTTTCTCCATTCTTACCTGCCTATATTTAGCTGTTTTCTCAAACTCTATTCTACATCAATAACACAGCCACTAGCAATCTTCATTTTCCCTAATTTACAGCTATATCTTTCCTAAAATTCAAAAAAAATCATTAGGAAAATCTTTCTGACTGACCCATCTCAGATTATGAAGTATACTACCATGAAAACATGTATAATAATATGATAATAATATATAATCATTTATTTACCAAGTTTGTCACTTTCCTAACCTAAGAAATGAAGTGATCTTAGTGACTGTCACTAACATTACTCAAGTTCTAGTTGTTTTTAATTCTTTCCACTGCATCTGCTCACAGTCCAAATACTGTTTAATACATGTAATCATTACAAATGCAATCAGCATGGAAATCCTTAGTTAAATGTATGGAAAACATTTATAAACTATGTCTTTCATCAGTCGTGATCACACTATGAAACTGAGAGAATCTAGCATAAAAGCTAAATCAGAAAGCATCAGTTATAAATAGTTCTGATGGAGAGGTACAGCGGAGTAGGACAAAATAGAACGAAGAGGATGTGGAAAAGGAGAGGATAAAGGAAGCAAACAAAATAAGAAAGGGAAAATAAAAGTACATGATACCAATAAAGGAAAAGGATCTTTGGGAAAACTGCTTAGTTTTCTTTTTTATAAGGCCACACACAAAACTCAAGATGCCATCATGCAATACTCATACATACATTAAACATCCAATATGCTAAGGTTGTCTAAATCTGCTTCCTGAAGACTGAAAACAAGAAAAGCAAACCCGTACTATGTACGAAGATTAATTACATAGCATAGAATCGTTTTTCCGAGGCAGCAAATTTCCACTGACATGCAAATCAAATCTTTCTTTTGTATGAATCACCCTGAAAGTACTAATTAGAACTTAAAATTCTTGTTTGCAAATTATGAATCTAATGAAATATGCTTCTGCCTTGGAGAACTATTTCCTCAGGGCCACCATATGACCAGAGTGGGGAGCAGATGTTCCTTAGCAGATGAAGACAGCCTTTGATAGCTCAGAGAAGCCAGTAAAAGCTGGGCTAGAGAGGCCCTATTGGATTTCTGTACGTAAGCACCAGGAATAGGAAACGTTTCCAGTAAGTGGTCCACCGGGCTTTTAGGTAGGTGAGCATCTGCACCATAGGTCATAGGCTCTGAAAGCGAATAATTTAAAACCCCTGATCCAGTTACACAGATGCCAAAGTGATCCACTTGTACTTTAGACAGAGCAATTTGAAGCTCAGCTTGTGATTTGATTTAACTCAGTCTCTCTTGATTTGTATGTAAACTACATGTTGGACACTGTTGACCTGTGTGTACAAACTCGTGTTTAACGCTGGAAAGCCACAGGGCAAGCCGGCAGCAATGTAGTCACGTTACAAGGTGTTTGAGCCGCTGAAAATGTTTTTTAAAGGGCTCTGAAGCTACAGAGAAACCCTGTCTCGAAAAAAAGTTTTCATGAAAACAAGTTTTCCTAACACAGGTCTCTCTGCTGCTGTCCATTGTCCTGAGGCAGTGGTACCCACCCCTCCCCTTGTGATTTCTAATATGTAGCTACAAACCCTGAGCATCCAGATCTCAACAGCGATAATCAACATTTTTTTTAATTTCAGAAGATTCACCTACCTTGTTCTTGCAGCAAAATATTCTTTATGAAATCACGTTTTCAACAAGAATTAAAGAATAAACGCCAAGGGTGTAATTCTCCAAATTCCACTTATTTTTCCTTTAATCTGAAAGATCCCTTGACATTTCCTGGCATCTGCCTTCTCTTTTGTTTATTTTTCGTTACTAACACTGAAAGGGCTCTGCTCATGACCTCTGACCCAGCTTGTCTTCTGTTACACTGAAATCTGTGTCCTCAACTTTGCCATCAACCCTAGAGCCTCTCAACTGGATGCATACACTGAATAGCAAAGATGGGAGAGAGAACTGTGAGGTCATCTCTCCTAGTTAGATCTTGCCTTTCCCTCTGCAGCTGTTATAGCTCCAGTCACATACCAAGAGCAGAGCTTCCCCATAGATGACTGGCATCCTCTCTGCCCTCCTTGGTTTCCTCACTTACTCAGGTGTTTGATGACTTTTGTTTGCTTTCTATTCACTTTAGCTTAGCATAATTTGTTCATGGAAGAGTATGGGTTAGTTAAAAGGAAATTTAAAAAGCAGACTTGACAAGAAAGTAAGAAATTAGTGTAATGCTTTTCAACTATTTTTTAAAGCTATATCCTCAGCTGGGCATAGTGACACACGCCTTTGATCCCAGCACTTGGGAGGCAGAGGCAGGCGGATCTCTTAGTGCAAGGCCAACATCCTGGTTGAGAGAGTGAGTTCCAGAACAGCCAGGGCTACACAGAGAACCCTTGTCTTGAAAAACAAAAACAAAAACCGACATCATCCTCCATGTTGTTTGAGAACCCAAAGTATAGGAACAAAAAAAAAAAGTGGAAAAAATCTAAGGAAGACAACAGAAACCTAGAATATTATCCATTCCCCTAATTGTTCTTGTATTTCTGTGAAACTGCCCTTACCTGCTTAGGGTTTCAGAGGCCCTGGTCATCTCAGTACACAGCAATGCATCTGTGTCAAGGCAGCATAGCTGCCGAAGTTGTAATCACCTTATCATGTAATTTGAACTTTTGTCCTCTGTCTCTCAAGTTTACAAAACAACAACAACAACCACAAAAGATATACAAGATTATCTTATTCAGAAGCAAATTCCTCATGACTGAAAGGTGAAAAAGTTAATCTAATCAAAACGGATTTGCCCTTTTGACCTGTCTTTGGGGGAAAACACACCATCCCAAGAGGATGGTATCAGTGGCAGAAGTTAACAAAATTATAAAAAGCTTTTGAATCTCTATGAGTAGACCTGGAGGTCACTAGAAATTTCCTGGAAGTCTGGTGACATTTTAATGCCCAAGATTTCAACGTGCCATATCTACCACAAGTCTCTTGATATCTCCGCTATCCTATCTTTTCAGCAGATACTCTATATAAGGGTATGTATTTCAGATAGTTGCTTGGGAGTGGAGAACACTGCCATCAAAGGACTAAAAGGAATCCAAAGGGAAAGGTACCGGAAACATGGGGCCAGAGTCTCGTCAACTCACAGAAGCCTTGAGGTTTGTTTGGTTCCATCAGCGATGAACAGATGCCCACGCAAGTCTCAAGGGTCAGGGAATCCCTGTTGACATCTAGGTTACACTTAATTATCTCATTTTCTAGCTACGAATAGTCATCCATCTGTCAGAGTCTCAGAAATACACAACATTAAGGAGTCTTATGAGAGACTGTTTTCCCAGCCTGGCTGAGAAAGACACGCTCTATAACCTCTCTCTTCCACTGCCAGCCTTAATGACAAATTTAAAAGAGACAGATACGCAACAGCCTGAAAGAAGCTCACTATGGCTTTATGAACCTGGAAAAAATCAATCCCAACAGATACAAAGTGTGCATAAGCAGATTCTCTCTCTCTCTCTCTCTCTCTCTCTCTCTCTGAAGACAGCTGAAAGTGAAAAGTGAAATAAGAAAACAATCAGTTATTAAATGGGGCATTTTTGTCACCACACTCTGAGTCACACTCATTTTAAATTGGTGTCATAAAAACAGTTTATATGACTCCAATTGCATGCCAAAGTGTGTGTGGGGATTACGAAAGTGCTGTTCATCAATAATTTAAGGAGTTTATTTAATATCCTCTGAATTAACTTAAAAGTTACTCACCAGAAGATTTATAAAGTTAGCATCCCTGGTACAGGGCAAGCAGGGAGAAGTTTGCTCTCTTCACCATGTGAAATAGGAAAGCATTTGTTTGCCCTAGAGACCGAGCTGCAAAGCACTGAATCACTGCTAAAGTATCCAAGGTACCGAAGAGAGAGAAAGAATGCTCACCCCACTGACACACTTTTCCATTCTTCCTAGAGTAGAGGAGTTATAAGGCTGCTTAGACAAGGCCAATAAAACACTGAGAGCTCCCCAGAGGAGGGAGTTGCCCAAGAACAAGGTTTTATTAATTGCAGAGTTTATTAGGCATGAATCAGTTCCCTGCTCGTCCTCATATAGCTTAGCTTCTCCTTTCGTTTATTGGAATTTTTTGGTCCAGAATATTTTTATAAGCCTTTATCTTTTGGACCAGATGGAGGCTGGAATGGGGAGTCATTCTTGTTATACTTTTTATGAATGAATATTTTATGTTTCGTGAACGCCATTTTCTCCATAGTGAATTTTCTACCTGCTTTTGCTCTCCCTAATTCCTTCTGAAATCTCCGAATCTCAAAACAAAAGAAATAAATTAAAGTGATTTCTATACTTCTGGGAATTAAATTCATTTATCTTTGCATCCTCACCTCTTGGTAGAGTACATAGTTTGGAGAAGATGTTCAGTAAATGTTTGCCAAGTGCATGACTAAGTTATCAAACCTATACTGGACCTTTGTTCGATTTTGCTCCCAGGTTTCATCTCGACCTTTCCCTGTTAAACTCTCTGGTTGGGTATTAAGACTGGACAGCACCATGATATCATCAACAGGCTGTCTCAACCTCTGGCTTACTCTTGACTTTGGCTAATCGGAAGCATCCCAAGGACCCACAAAATAGGGAAAAGTGAAGTGTGGATATTGATTTTCTGCATCCATCTTTAACCAGCTCCTGGCAGGAAGAATAGTTCAGTCAGCCAATATTCTGCATGTGTCGCCTTCTCTGTGTTCTGGGAAGCACGCCTCCTGCAATTTTTGTCAAGCCCCAGGGGTGGTGTGCCCCAGAGGACTCTGCATCGCTTCTTGATATTCCTAAGCCATGCCATGACTTTGAAAACAGTCCTTTTATTAAACTCTCCTCAATTTTCCAATTCATTGTCATCTCCTCCCTGCTGGGACCCTGTCTAATACAGCTACACAATTTAAGAAATTATGACCACAGTTCAAATGGTAATTGAATGAAAATTCCAACCTGTGAACACTAAGAAAAAAACCAACAGCTCAGTCAGTTGATCTTCTACATTCCTTGGGCTTTTTTTAAATTGAAATCAGAATCAATTTCCATTTTTTTCCTAAATAAATGTTTTACCAGTTTTATTGAGTTAGTAATAATATGGGAGCATTGCGGGTCTGGAGGAGCTTACAGGCATTTTGTAGCTCATAGCTGCAACAGCCATGAAAATATCTTTCTGCTTAAAATGTGTATTAAAATTACACTCCTGTTAAATTTAAGGTAAATAGTAATAGAAAAAAAGGAATATATATGAATATATTGTCAAGCAAGTTATTTATGTCATTTTAGAGTATGGTAGACTATTATCAAATATGCATTTCTATAATAAGTAAGGAAATTAAAACCCATACCTATAACCATCTTTGATCACTATGACTTATATTTTATCATACATAACAGAATTTAAAGTATAGTATTCATATATTAGACATCTGTAAGCTTGCAAAATAAAAAAATTAAGAAGAAAATTTTTTCCTATATATCTAATGCCCTAAATTTTCTCTAAAACAAATTAGGTACGAGTGTAATATTTTAGTCTTTGCTCTATGATAGCAATTTAAACTGAATCTGTATTGATTTGGTAGCTTGAGAAAAATTAGAGAATGGAGAGTGTTCATTGATTAAGAGTGTTCAGTTACCTTTCAGAGGACCAATGCTCATTTCAGGATGCTCAGAAACACTTGTAGCTACTTTCAGGGGATCTGATGCCCTCTTCTGATGTCCTCCACAGGTACCTGTACAACACACACACACACACAAACACACACACACACACACACACACACACTAAAAATAAAATCAAACAACCTAAACAATCTATGTGTCTGGAGACATTCTTAGTGGTTAAGTGCAATTGATGCTCTTGCAGCAGTCCCAGGTTTGATTCCCAGAAACCACATGGTATCTCAAAACCTCTGACAACCCTAGTTCCAGAGGATCCAAGCACACTCTGGCCTCTGTAGTCACCACACAAACATATGGTGTGTGTGTGTGTGTGTGTGTGTGTGTGTGTGTGTAAATGTGTGTATGTGTGTGTGAGAGAGAGACAGAGAATCAAACACTAATAAACATAAAATGAAAATAAATAAAAAAGCAAATATGAGTTACTTTAATATTTTTATGATCTTTAAGATTTTGGAAGTAGAACCTAAAAATAATCAGTAATTTTCTGTTCTTCATCATACTAGCTTTATAATCATAAAGCAGCTGTGGAAAGAGTGGTAAGAAAGGAAAACTGACAGAAGCTCGAAAGTATTAATTTCCATATATCTTCATTGGATTTGGACGTCCATGTTCACATTGCCAAATGGAAATTTTAAATTACAGAGATGTAGCTGCATTGCACTAAATTCCAAATGCCCTTCAGTCTCTCTCTGTTTTCTCCATGTGGAGGATGGAAGAGAATTGTTTTCTTGCATTCTCTTTCTTTCCCACTCGCCAATGTATTTTGAGAGTGGGAAGTAGAGGAAAGAGTTCTTGTTTAATTAAAACGTCTCTGCTAATTTTCCTGAATGGTTTGCTTTCTTGCTCTTGCTTTGCATACTGAGCTGGGAACATTGTGTTCCCATAGAATCACTTAGCAATGATCTAAATGTCTAATGGGAAGGAACAGAGAACACAGCCCTGCGAGCTCTGACCAGACAGAGCTCAGGACATCTGCCTGGAGTCTGTGGTCACTAAGTTGTGCCTACTTGACCCAGTTTTGATGTCGCATGTTTACCACCTTTCTAAGGTGGTTTTTTTTGTAATCAATTTGGTCTCTTCTCAAAGGGTCTTACACATAGCCAGAAAATTTGATTTCTTAAGGATGCAATTTATAATAGCAAAAAATCCAGCATAGATTTTTAGTCATTGTTTCAAGCTCTCTTAAGATCACATACTGGAAGAATCTCATAGGATGTAAAATATATAGAAAAGATGACTTTTTATCAAGTCCCTAATCATCAAATTTTCTGACTTTTGACATTGTAGCAGAGAACCAAAACAACATGAAGATTTGGAGAGACATACTTTGATTTTTGAGAGCTACAAAATCTCCAGGTTTACAACTTACATTTAATTTTCTCTTTGATAGGGTCTTACTATATAGCCCTAGTTGGCCTGGTCCTCACTATTTACCATAGGTTTGACTGTCACACAAGGACATCCTTCTGTTTCAGTCTTTAAGTGGTGAGATTATGAACATCACAGAAAATCAGCCATAGAAAGTTGTCTACAAGCACAAATCATTAAGACACGGTGAGTTCGAATTCTGTAAATGCTCCACATATATCTAAAAACCATGGGTTTTCTTTGTGAGGTGAAGCAAAACACAAAAATTCATTTATGTGTATTTATGTGTGAGCACACAAGCATATGTACATAAACACAATGAAGAGAGTTATTTATGTTGTTTGTACCCTTCATATACTCATAATCTATTCTTGGTCTATAAGTCTATCTTTATTTGTTAAACTTTTCAACAATTGGGAATTAATTAAAATTTTTAACAATCAGGGTTTTCAGTTTATTCTTTTATAACTACCAGCTTTTTATATATTCTGAGGATTCATTTAAATTAAGCAATTATCGAAGTTTATAATTATTTTTCTTTCTAGATCCATCTTGCCAAATAAGAAAGTTGGCTTAGCATTATGTCAGTACTGTGCTATAAGCCCCAAAATATGTGGGCTAAGGAAGAGATTTGAGGACTGTGGCTAGGTGGACACTTGGCAAATATCTGGAGATGTGTTTGTGATGTGTGGTGGCAGCAGTGATATCTGACTCACCTCTGTGGCTATGCTATTCAGTGTAGACTTGAGACAGAGCTGTCAATAAATGATTGCTGGGGGCAGCAGAGTTCTGCTGAATATGGTGACAATAAAATTTCTGTAAATCTGCCCAAGCCATCATCAAATTCCAATTAACAGCCAAACTTATAAAATAATGCCTCTTTTATTGTGCTATATTTTTCAAATAGCACTGTCCCTTTGAGAAAGCATCTTACTATATAGCCCTAGTTGGTATGGTCCTCATTATGTAGCACAGGCTTGACTTAAGCACATGGCCATCCCTCTGCTTTGTCCTTTAAGTGTTGGGATTACAGACAAGAGTTATTACAGAAAATCAGCAAATAAAGAAAAAATAAAGCAAATAATCTATGATAGCATAGTCAAAATTCAACACTTAACAGAGAAACCAAAGACCCAAGACCTAAATAATTTGTTCAGTTTCAAAGAACTACTAAGAAGACTGAAACAAAACCAAAGTACCACCATGGACATACCAATATTTGATGATTTGTTTGCTGCACTGTCTTTGGTGGAGTGAGGTGGAAAAGGCTACGTAAGGAGATATTCACTCAGTGGTACCCCATCAAAAGGCAGAGAACAGTCATGACTGGTGTCTCAATAAACTTTATGAGTCAGAAATGGAAACCAGAGCAAAAATAAAGGTCAGTTAAAACATAGCAATTATGTGTTCTGGATAAATAAGAGCCCGTGATATTTTGAGGGAAGCGTAGAAAATGAATTCTCTGTGTTTTCAGACAGAACTAGGAAACAGCCCTGTTGGTTCTCTCTTCGTTGATCTTGGAGTAGACTTGTCTGAAACAATTTCTGTGAAATTGTTTGTCTGGCCAGAGAATAACAAGACCACATTCGAGGAGCCAAGCAGCATCTGAACACTAAGGACCACTCCTTTTATCTTTTCCACCAGAACTCAAACCTATTTCTTCTAATTATGACCTTTAACAAAAATGGAAGGAAATCTAAAAAGATGCCATTTTCACCCCGCCATCTCAACAACTAGTAATGACACATTGAGTCATATCAAATAAGAAAATATTTCAATTGTATTTCTGACAAGGGAACTTAAGAACTTGACTAGAACAGAATTCTTAATAGAAAGGAAATGGAACTCTAGGGTTCTTTTTTTCATAGAAGGATGTAGCTGTTTTTAACCACAGTCAAATGCAACCTTGTAAAACAATGCAGATGTAGCATTTAAAGAAAACTGTCTATTTAGAGGCTGATGTTCTCTGCTTTCTATGCTTTTAAAATTCTGGAACACTTGCTAAAAAGAATAAAGGTTGAAAATTAAATAGTTCAAAAAATGAGGTTGAAAAGCACTGATCTATTCCCCCCTTAAGACAGAAAACTGTCTCTGTTCTTCATTAATGCACAGACACCTGCCACTTATCCCTAACAAAAGCCAGAGGACACAATGTTTAAAATAATACAGAGGGTTACTTCAAGATGAACTCTAAGAGGAAAGTTTAGTGAGGAACAATTTACTACCAAAGATATTTTATGAATTGTCTGTGAGTTATTTGGTAAACCTTGAAAATATTTTAAGGTAATTTTTTCCCTTTTATATGTGAGTGTTTGCCTGCAGGTGTGTATTTACACAAGTTGTTTTTTTTTCATTTTCTTTGTTGTTATTAAAAATTTCCACCTCATCCCCTCCAACCATTTCCCTACCCCTCCGCCCTCCCCCTCCCCCTCTCTATCCAGTCCAAAGAGCAGTCAGGGTTCCCTGCCCTGTGGGAAGACCAAGGTC
>LOEQ01002060.1:70357-87896 GCA_001685075.1 Bramus lutescens | reverse complement strand
GGGAGGAGGGGAGGAGGTGGAAATTTTTAATAATAATAAAGAAAATGAGAAAAAAATAAAAAGGTTCAGATATCTCATAGTTGTCATTAGGAACAGGCAATTCAACTTGGCTCAACCATTGCTACCTTTGATAGGGAAATTCTTTTCCTGGATACCCTGGAAACTGTCTGCTTTATCACTTGTCTTTCTGCCATTCTCCTCTCAAGTGTTTCTCCATAAGACACCCTCTCTAAGTACTCTATCTAGAGAGACCTTCCTCCCCCACTTCTCACAAAGTGCTGTTTGTGGTGCTACAGCCACTCACATATTTCCATGTGCTTCCCACATACTTCCCATCGATACTCTTGTATGTTAATGTACGCTCTGTGGAAGAGCAGTCCTTACTGCAGTTTACTGCTGTAATGTTAAAGTCTAGAGTAGCATATTTTATGTTGTAGCTATAAATAGAACACTGTGCAGAAGATGGATATTTACAGAGCACCTATTATATGCAAAGACTGTGTTCTAAGCACCCAGGATTCTGCACTGATAACCTTGTTAAGACATTCATAACAAATTACTGGCACAGTGAGTATTTCTGAGCTACATATGCTGATAGAGTGTTCAGCAAGAACACTGCATTGGTTTACTGGGGTAAGGAAGATCTCAATGAGATAGTGCTGAACATTTTATGATTCTAGAGATCTAGATGAACACATGATCATTAGATGCAGGAAAAAGAGACAATGGCAATTAACTTCTTTTCCAACTCATTATAAGCAGAAACTTTCCTAGTATCAGCAGAGTGCCGCTACACCACTCAAATGGGGAGCCTTAACTCAGTAGGCTGCATTTTCCACGTGACAGGAAAGATTCAGAAAAGCTGTCAGATCAGTTAACACAATATGTGGGGCATTAGAGGAGCTGGCTTTAAATTTATCTCCTGATCCTAGAAACTTATATTTAATTAGTTTACTCTTTCATTACATAAATATTTATTAAACATCTATTAAATGTCAGTCACTGAAGAGCTAAAACGCAGAGTCGTCTCTGTGAATAAAAGATACCCTAATTGGTCTCGTTGCTTCTTCTCTTGCTGTATTTCAGCCCAGAGATGACTGCCAGCTAGCTAATCTTCACACATATCGATACCCAAAAGATTTCAGTCATTCCCCTGCCTGAAAACCAATTCAAATCCCTTTCCTGGCATTAGCCTGCTTTTCCTGGCCCTAACCTTACCTCCCAATGCTATTCCTCTCTTCCCTATGTAACAAATCTGTTCATTTCTAAGAAGCGCATGGGAGAGGATATGCTACCATAGCCTGTTTATACACCTCCCTTGGTCTTTTCTTCCCCCAGGTCCTTCCAATTGTAAACGTCTGCCTCAGTCTGGGAGCATCAGTCCTTCCTCATCTCAGAACCAGATAGAACCAGTCTCTCACATGATGTGAATACTGGAAGCATGCTGGAATGTAATTCCTACGCACGTTAAACAAGTACCTATTTCAGACCCTTAATTTGCATCCCTCCTGATTTCTTTGCTGTGATAAACAAGGAACAGTGTTTCTTTCTCAAATGTTTTCTTTGAATCCCCTTCCTGTTAATAGAGTTTTGCAGTGAGCTCGGCGTTTCTTGGCTGGTGCTGTTACCCTCAGCGCACCGCTTGCTAGCTTCCGTCCAAGTGTTCTGAGCTCCTGGGCCACACACTCTTCCACTCTTCCATCCGAGAGTTTTCTTTCAAACTTCTCCCCTGCCTTCAAGATGTAACTCAAAGTTTGTCTTCTCTATGTATCAGATATCATATATCAGAGTTTCCCTCTCTGTACTAAATCTACTATTTAAGAAATCCATTTATGCTTTATATTCTTATTAACATTCACCTAGAATTTACTGGGTTCATAATGCTCAAATTATCTCCTCATTTCATCTTTCTAAGAGCAAATGCAGTAAGCAAAATCACACTTCCCATACAGGAAGTAAAGAAACTGAGTCTCAGGCAACTTCAGGAAATTACTCAAAGATGCCATGGCAACCAACGAGAAAGGTATATGTAAAATAACATGACATTGAAAGATAAATCTGTCCCAGCAAAGTATGAAGACTAGATTGGGAGCTCCCATTCATGAAAACTGTGAAATGAAATTATAAGCAAAAGCAATTTTCAAGTTGTCAAGAACCCATAACCACTGCGATTTCTAAACTCAACACAATGCAGCCATGATTGTTGTCACCCTTCTGCGTGCAAACACTGTAGACGTTTGCTTAAGCATACACTTTACATTTATGAAAACTCACTAAAAATGAGGCAGTGAAATCGCAAAACTAGATTTTTTAACTTATAATATGTAGTTTCATTCCCTTTCAGAAAGGTTATTATAAAGTCATTATAGGGATCTTTTTTCCTATTACCAATGCTAAAATATTTAAACATCTGAAATAAATACACAAATGTTTGTATGTAGGAAGAAACAGAATTAAAAAACATGAATTATATAAAGTATGACTAGAGCTTTGAAATTCAAAGTGTTTAAATTAAGATTACAAATCCCCAATGTTAAAAAGATTCTGAGGCATTCAAGAGGATAGGGAATTAAGCCAATTACCTAAATTAAGTCTCCTACACCCTAAGATGTTCTTTCCCCCTCATGCATTTTGCCCACCATCCCTAATGATCACACAGACATGAAAGTCATTTTCTACAATTAATCCACACTATGGCAAACTCAGGTTTGACTCATCCATTTTTCTTAGTGTTGTCATAAATAGTTTCTATTTCATAAATACTACCCATATTGTTATGATGTGGAATTCCCCTCTATAAGCTGTGACTATGTTTTATTGCCTTTTATTGCCATTGTTTAATAAGGAAATTGTTTTGGCCAGTAGCTTAGCAGAATAGAGGAAAGTGGGAATTCCAAGCAAATAGCAGATGAAAGAAGGCGGAGTCAGGGAGATGCCATGTAGCTGCTGAACAAAACAGACATCAGAAGGAACTTTACCCAATAAGCCACTGCCTTGCTGCAATACATAGAATAATAGAAATGTGTTAATAAGTATACTGAGCTAATATTAGCCAAGCAGTGATTTAATTAATACAGTTTGTGTGATTATTTCTGGTCTGGGTGGCTGGGAACAAACAAGCAGCCTCTGCCTACAAATAGTCGCCAACGTGAGCAATTACATTCAGGTAAAAACCTGAGAGAGCTCTGGTTCTTTTGGGGGCTGATGCCCACCACCCACTTGGATCCAAATGTGAATGTGCCCACTTGGGGAGGAAAGTAGCTGAGACCATGCTTGTGGCTCAGCATTCCCTGCCTGGGCAGGTGGCAGGATCAGGTCTGCTAGGCGTGCACAGGCAGGAGAGCATGGCAGATTCCCAACGCCACACACAGAAATATTTCCAGGCTGTGCACTACTGAGCTACATGGCAGATTTAGCTTTTACTTAGATCACAAGAGTTTATATGCGGCACGCTTTTTCTCAGAGTTAAAGTGGTGAACGCCACTCTCACTTGGCGGACACCAGAACTGGCAGTAATGGTACCACCATCTTATTGAAAGGCAGAGAGTGGTAGAGCCAGCATGCAGGGATGCTACAACCACACTACTTACCACGTTAAAGTACTCCTGGTCAAAAAAATAATAACAGATATGCAATAAAGACAGATTCAGATGAAAAAAAAACCTCTGGATGGGTCTCAGTGTTGGATAAATTTACATAGACTTGGGAGAAAGAGAAATAGTTATAAAAAGAAGCAAATGGTTTAATTTAAAAAACGAATTCTTTAAAGAGGCAGAATACAAACAGTCATAGATTCAAGGAGTAAAGAAAAAAGATTACCTTTGTTAAACTTAGACCTACCTCATCTGCCCTGTTGGTTTATAGTGCTCACATTGTTTACAAAGTCATCTTCTCCCAGCATTGCAGAACAATTTTGCAAGATTTTCCTGTGAAGTATTGCTGTCTCAAACCAATCAAAACTAAGTAGCACCCATCAAGAATCAATTTTCCTGGTTTAACAAATGCCAAAAATGTTTACTGTCACTGTGAATTTATATTCACTATCTAGAGGTGTTTGCAAGGAATCTAGCACATGGAGCCCTGCAAAAAATATAACAGGGGTGTGGGGTGGCAATTTTATGGGAATCCTGGTATTAAATCAGATTTATTAAAAGTACACAATCAGAAAAGGGTTATAATGATCATAGTAAAATACTAACATATTTCTGCTAGTAATTTGATTGAGGAGCATTTCATCTGTCCATTGAGGTTCATTGTCTTAACAAAAATCAATTTTAAAGACTACATTTATAATTTCAGAGCCTTTCACAAGTTACAATTAATGGAGATTGTTTTGTGTAAAACATATTTTGTGTCAAGACAGAGGGGACAATGTTCCTGAGGAGACTAGTCTTCTTTCATTCCCTCATCACTTGGCCCATGGCATTCTCTTTCTTGCTCAAGTCTCTGTCGACGAAAGGACACTCTAGCCTTTTCCCCCTTTCCATAGGTGTTCAGAAACGTGGAGCCTTGATCGTACTTCACTGGATTTACTTTCTCCCTACAGCTAAACAGTCATTAGGCCTATTTTTGTGAACAGGTAGAGAATCACTACCAGCCAGTGTCAGAATTGAGTTAACTGACTCATACAGCAACCCCCATAACCTACTGAACTCACTTTTAAGTCCCAGTCCTTTTTCTGTCTTCCTAATATATATGCTTTGAGGCAATGGCTTTCTAAGTGTATTTCTGAAGCTTTCTCCCAAGTCTTAATCTTATCAAATCACAGAAAAGGAATGAGACTGTCTTCCTCACTGGCAGCTTTCCCGGTAGATACCTGGAAATTTATGATCCCATGATCAGCCAGTCAAGTTCAATTGCATAGTGCCAAAGCCTAACAGAGTAATGGCACCTTAACTTGTACAGTGTTAAATAGCTTAGTGAGCATCTTCACATATGTTATTTTATGTGATCACCGCAGAAAGCTTGGAGGTAGGCACGGATGAGCAAAGTAAAATCACCACTGCTGCAGGAGCAGATGGGAAAGTAGGAAGCAGTTGTGAACTCCCAGTCTCCTGTATTCTTTCCCATAACACAATACTTCTGATAGCATATGGGAACTGCTAAGTGTATCTCTTGAGCATCCCTTTTATGTTTATACGTTCTAGTACTGAGATATAAGGATTGTCAGTTTTAATCACATGAGTTGGAAACCAAAGATTTTATGCCTTCTAAAGTTGGTGATATATAAGGAATGAAAGCTAATTCATCTTTCCTTGTATAATTAATGTTCCAAACTGCAAAACTAATGAGAATATTTATTTTCTTACTATAAATATTTAGTGTAAGGTCTTGGTCTCTTCATTTCAGTTTCTCATTTATTTCAGTACAATAAATCAGTGTTTCAAAAGCTTCATGTTACTAAGAAATCATGCTCACTGAGTTGTTCAGTGAAGGAAGATATTCATACAGCTTTTCCATTTCTTACTTTAAATATTAAATATGATATACATATGCTACTCACCTCTGATATCACATCATGAATGCTGTGAGTTAGTAGTGAAAGAAAATAATGCCATGGTTTGTAGAAACTAAGAAACATGCAATCTGAACTCTCTAATGAGGCATTGGATAGCTTCTTTATACAAAAAGCAGTCAGGAATCCCCCACAACACATGGGGGCTTCGGCCAACAACAGATGCAGAAAGATAACCTCAGAGATGAAAAATATGGCCAACCCTCAAGCCCACTGGCAGACAAAATCCATTCCCGTTCTCTTATGAATTCAGTTTGGCCCTGGGTAAAACCAAGTTTTCACATTTAAATCTCAGACCCAGTCCCAGGAACAAGCAGCTATATACACGTTCAAGGTTCTGTTTGGCTCTATATTCCCTAACCAATGAGAATTCATCATACCAAATTGATAGAGAAGCATACAATTACTCAGTAAATTGGTTTTGACCAAGAGAGCCAATCTGAGTAATGGAGGCCTTGTGATCTGTTTCCCTTTGAGTTTTCCTGAACACATGTAACATAATACGGATTATGCAACTCCCTGCTTCAACGTTTGGTCACAGATTCACTGCTAAGTGTATGTTAGAGCAGAGAGATTACACTAATAGAAAAATCATTACACAGATACTTAAAGTTAACTTCTTTTGGGCACTTCTATTTTTTCTAATCCAATGGTCTCATAGCGCATCTTGTCTATCTCTATATTGAGAAAAAAAAATTCTCAAATATTAATCAAAGGCTTAAAATTGAACTCAAATAGTCCTCTCTTTATCAAATAATCCAGATTGATTTTGTATTGCTTTGATGCATCCAATTAGTAACATTTCAATCATAGGCAGAAAAGATATTTTAGTTCAAGAGATGTCAGAGACTCCTCAAATATTATGTTCAGAAATGATTTATTGACTTTGGATATGTCTGGGCTTTATCACTTTTACTTAACATGTTCTTATGTGTTTTCTCCCAAAAATAGTTCTGCATTATTTCCTCAGGGGAAAAAAAAAGCATATCAAAGAAGGAACAAAAGTCTTGTCTATTCATATTGAATGAGTCAGAGGTCCACAGTCCACAATAAAGATGATTTAAATTGTTTTCTAATAAAAATAAGCATTTAGAAAATATCCCTGTGGCAATCTGTCTCTGTAAGTTTCATGGCAACGCTGAAAACATTATTTCTTTAGGCTTTATCATGCATAAGTATTAAATACTTCAAAAATTAAACTTCAATTATTTAACTATGAAGGCCAGAAAATATTAGTTTTTATTATTACTAGTATGAGATTAGATTCTCTGAGGCACTGTTGTTTAAAAATTGTGAAAGTTTTAATTAACTTCAAGAAATCTATTATATATTTATAAATCATTTTTCTTAGATCTTTACACAAGCATTAACCACATGGCTCTGTAGTGTAAGTGTAAGCTGTCAAGTTGACTAGTCTGTAACTTCAAGGAACCAAAATATGCTAAAAGCTCACATGTGTACACAATACAACCATGTAATTTACAAAATGGCATAACAATCATGAAGGGCTACAAATCCATGTTGGAGGTGGTGGGTAGAGAGATCTCAGGGTTCGGGAAGGTTAGCTAGAACTGAAAAAGTTTTAGACTTGTTTTGAATACCAAGTTAATATTCTTCAACACATATATGAACAAGATTGATACTTGCTAGAAAATGGGAGCCCCCAGACTCCTACTTTCCTTACCTAGCCACCATGACTCATAAAGAAGAAAACACTCATCATTTCTACCTTGAATTATTGGCATACACTTGATTCTATAGGAGTATTATTTTAACTCCTAAATGGTTTGCACTGATTTGTGAATGACATTGCAGTATAACTCACTGTGGGGAAAGCAGTGGAAAGTTGTCTTTCATTTTTGTTCGTTTGTGGTCTTGAGTTGGTACATATGCCAGGGGTCATCTTTCCATTCAGATGTACATGGAATCAGTCATTCACCAGATTCTTAGACAAAGGGAAGTGGGGACATAACCTAAAGTATTCATGTACTAGGAAATGTTCACTGTTCACTATTCTCACAAGTGGGATTTCTAAAATCTCAAATTTTCCCATTCTCCCAAAAATTATGCAACTTGCTATCTAAGAAAATTCCCTTTGAAGAATATAGAGAAGTGTGACTTAACTATTTTGGGCAACAATAAACCTAAACCAGGGCCACTTTACAGGCAAATCAGGGTCCTTGGCTATCCTAATTATCTCTGTTATTCCCATTAATGAGAGAACTATAAGAAACTCAGAAGTTGCTTTTTAAACCCAAGGAGCTGCCTCTCAAAATCATCACGCCGGGACACTTAGCACCAAGCACGGATTTTCTTTGGCCTTGGCCTCAAACAGCCTGGATTCACTGTAGTGTCTGTCTGTGTTCCCAGACAAGGAGTCATGACATAAACTTGGCTTTGTTTTGATTGTCCCTCTGCAACCACTCATGCGAATCAACAAAGGGTAGGCTGGGGGAAATCAATCTCACACAAACTGACATATCTGAGTAGGTCAAAAAGGACCACGCAGTGGAGGGCAGCTTCTACCCAGCAGCTCTCCGGTGTTGGAAAATTGGCTCTGCGCTACTCCTCACTCCCTTTACTAGAAGTTTTCTTTTCATGTCTCATTCTGTCCCCTTCTTGGATGAATCTTTCTTCTGTTAAGATGCTCAATTTAAAATGAAGCTCTATTGTTTGTGTAAGGAAGAAAAAGAAATAGAAAATAAAAAGAAAAAGAAATTCGAAACTACACATGAATAGAGTATCATTCTTATGAGAAATGTGCAGAAAACAATAAGATTAAAGAGAAGGACAAAGTAGAAAAGCAACTAGACTCAACTTCTGTCATGTTCTTACTGATCTTCTCTTTCACATTTGCTCATTGAGATCTCTTTGAACCGGTTTCACTCTTCTGGCATTCATTTACACTTGAAAAGACCTCCAGCTCTTACAACTGGTAAACACTGAGACATTTCTACTTTTCTAGCTTGAGTAGAATATAGGCATAATGGATCTAAAGGTCAAGACGGTAGGAAATCTCTTTACCACCTCCCCCAAAACCCACTGCATTCACTTTATTCTGGTTGAATTAATGTCGTGCAGGCACCACATGTCACTTTATTTGTCAAGAGTTTCAAACCTCAGAATTAGTTACATTTTATGGCATCAGAGAAGGTTCTTATAGTCATGTCAGGATATTAATTTTTAAGATCAGAGTTCCTTATTTCTGGATTTCCACTGCCACACAGAAGGAGATGGGCTCTCACAACACATCAGTTGATGAGAAAATGGGAGTCGCAATAAAAAAAAGCTCCTACTAGGAATGTCCATCAAGCCCAGAGACCACAATATCATTCCTTAAAATATGTTTTTTCTTTGAGTTGTTATGAATACCAGCTCCCAGAGACAATATCTATATCATTTATAACATTATGGCATCAGTAACTGATTATGTAAAGAACCTAATAAAAATCCTGTCCTCCTCTTCAAATTATGCTACGGAAAGGAAGCCTGAGCTTTACAGATCCTGTTTCATGTAAATAATTTTAAAATCATTTCCATTATGTTTGTGTTTTACTGACCTTAGTTATTTGAATAAGCTACATATTTACATGACTCAAAATAAAAATAATGTAAAACTGTACAGCATAATAAATCCCATCTTGTCCTTATTAAACTTTCACTCCTTAACTTAACATGATAAGAATTGGTATTAATTCTGTCTGTCCTTCCAATATTTCATCCTTACATAAGCTAAGGAAGCAATATTATTAAATATTCACACATTGAGATAATATTTTTATTATTGTTTGGCAATTTTATACAATTATTTAGTCATATTTCTCCTCCTTCACTTTTCCTAGCTCTTTCCCCTACCTCCTTTCCCATCAAATTTCATGTTTATTTTCCCGGCCTTGCTCCCCCTCTTGATTTTTTTCAACTGGATTGGTAGCAGAACATACATCCTCCCTTCTTATAGGAAATTATTACTCAGTTCTAAGGATTTGATTTTTCAAATTCATAATTTTCTGGTTTTTATCTTTCTCTACTCCCTCTTGTTTATTTTTCTCAAATCACTTTGCTACGCTCTTACATCATTTTAGGATTGAAAACATCTTCTGCATCCGAACCTGACTCAGCTCTGTTCTTCTCAGCTTTCCCTACAGGAAACAATCCCATGAGCATTGTAAAGACAACAGAAGGTGAAAGAGCACTATTGAGCTTTACCTGGAACAGGCTCCTTTGTGCCCCTTCTATGTTTTTCTGACTTCTGGAAGGAGGTATTGAACCTGTGTAATGCATCATGGAACCACAGGACCAGGGGATCCTGGATATATGAAATACTGCATTTAGTAGTGTCCTTACTGATGACAATTTTTACTTTGATCTGTTTCATAAGAAATAAACTTCTTTGCTCTTTGATTCACTTTATATATTCTATAATGTAACTAAAGGCAAAATGTTTTCTTTTGCAATAAAGTATAGTTGGATTAGTTATCATTGCAATTAATTTATACATTCCAAGTTCTGTAAGTGATATTTATTTGCTGCCTGTTTTGAGCAATAACAAAATTAAGTTTTTGTCATCCCTCCTTTTCTGTTTCTTCTTTAACACATGGTATTTTCCAGCAAATTATTATCCTCTTATCTGTTTTTTGATGCCATGTATTTACTTTTCTATGATCAAGTCACCAAATGGAGTATAGTTATTTATTCTGCATATTATAATCATTAAAATCAAAAATGCCTTACAATCAATGATATATGAGTGTGATAAAGCTTAAAATAAAGCATTATACAACTGAGAGTACCTTAAGCATGATGGAGGACTTTTTATATGTCTGATATTTCTGATCAACTATTGGAAGCAGCTTATCAAATTCTCTATAGTTTGATGGTATGCATTCTCCAACTCTCAATGAAAATTTCACTGTTGGCTAATATAAACCAAGCCATTATCAATCACAATTTACCTTCTTTTATTTCATCTTCTTTTATCCTCCCTATCCTAATTCTGTTTGGCTGTGCCTTCGCTCTTCTGTTGTAGCAATGAATATTTATATGTTGAACTGTGACTCTAATCTTCATGTTCTCTTGAATCTTTTCTCTAGAATCAGCCATATTCAGGTCTTCTGCTGAAATTCCTCTAGTTGACTACAATGACCTTTCAGACAGCTGCTCTGCAGCTGTCCTTCCTTCACTGTACAGAGAATGATAAACCACTTCCCACCGACCTTACATGTTCCTCTATAAGTTACTTGCTTTACTTCTCAGAGAGGGTGGAAAGGCTCCTAACTCCAGCTCGCTCTCTCTCTCTCTCTCTCTCTCTCTGAGAGAGAGAGAGAGAGAGACATCTCTCTCTCTCATTTTAACACCAATGCTAAAACAAAGGATAAGGCTCCAGCCATTTTGGAAAGTGTGTATACTTTTCTGTTTTTGAAAACATGATTTACCTAGAGTTTCTCACCCTCTCTGTCCTTTCACCTCTAATGTGTTTTTGGAATCTTCCACCAGATGTCAAAGGGTCCTGGTATCTCTTTCCCTTGTTTTTGAGTTCATGTTTCACATGACACTCCTGGTTCAACTTGTAAGGTGTCTGTTGTTTTTTTTGTTGTTGTTTTCTCCTTCTCCTTGTTCTTTTTACAAACAGGAGTAGACGAGTGGAAATGCTGATCTCAGCAGCTGTAATCACACTCTCAAAGGCACCGTGATTGATTACGTATCAGCTAATATCTTAATGTACGATGTTATGTTTAGAAGTAAATGAGATTTCCTTGAACATAATGATAAAATTGGGGACATCAATACACATTTAATCAGTACCAGATAGCCACGTGTTAAAAGACAATTGTGTGAAAAATGGGTATGCTCAAATGTGGCAAAATTTAAAAAGTATAGTTTATATTTTCATTGAAATTATCTAATGTGTGGATAAACAAATCCAAGAGTGTTACATTTTAAAACAAATTATCAAAGAAGAAGCATATATGCTCTCAGTGCTCATGTGGGGTTTTTTGTGTGTATGCAAAAGAGAGAGAGATTGGGAAAAAACATGTCTGTGTATATGTACATTCATGTGTGTTTATGCAGATGTACATGACAATACACACATGTGAAGGTCAAAGGTTAGCCTTGGATTTGGGTCCTCACCTTCTGCCTTCTATGACACAGGGACTTTGTTGTCTTTCTGCTGCATATATCAGGTAAGCTGTTGTGTGAACTTCTGGGTGTTCTCCTGCCTCTGCCGCCCATCTCCCCATTGGAGCTCTGAGATTACAAATGTTCACTCCTTTACATCCAGCTTCTGCATTGTTTGGGAGATTTTGAACACCGCACCTCATTATTGCACCTCAAGTACTTTTACCCAATGAACTAACTCCCCTACCCTTAAACATAGAAATTCTAAATTGACAGTTATAAGACCCATAACTCTAGAAGAGGTGCCATACTTTTTACTGAGTTTTTTCTTTAACCCACCAATTTAGATATTATATGTGTGTGTGTGTGTGTATATATATATATATATAATTCTTGCAACTGATTTTGAAATTAACCATCATCCATAAATTTACCTTTTTAATATTGCTGACATTCAACTTGGAATATTCTGAGTCGCTATCCATATATTTTATCAAATATGAATCAATATCACTCAAGGTTAAGTGCACACCAGGCAACACGAAAATAAAATCCTTAAAAACACTTCACCAAATTAATCCTTCTATCATTTAAATTTCCCTTGGAAATAATTAATAAACAATAAAATTAATATAAAATACACAAATTTGAGAAAACCTGGTTGCAAAACCTAATTTCATATAATTACGCAGCTTAATAGAATATAGAAATATTAGCTCATTCTTCAAATCCAAAAGGCAAACTATGAAAATGTTCCTCTTTGTTATGCTTTTGTGATTTACTGCCACTACTTAAATCTGTGAGATTTGTATTAGTATTATACAATAGGTTTTATGAAAAATTCCCAATACTCTCAAAAAACATTAAAATAAATATAAAGGTGTGTGGGTGTTCCTTCTTAGAATCTAGATTTTTATTGCTTTGGGCAGAATAATGCAGCTATTTGACCAAATAATAGTTCTTGTTTCAAGAGAACACACATCTTTAGGAAAAATACATTTTTTAGAAAAGGAGTAAAGAAACCCCACTCCCAAGCAGCCAGGCAGACTTTTGAAATTAATTCGTAGATGATAAATGTCACATTCAAAGTAACTGAAAATTGTGTTAGTGCTTTCGGTTCACGGTGACAAATAAATGGCTTGAATCATGCCGGTTCTCCTTTCCATGGCCATCACTACCTGATGACAGCAATTCCTCTGTGTTTAAACACAGCCTCAGAACGTTTTTCAGTATAGCATGGTGCATTGGTCATATTCTTCAGAAAGACAGAAGCAGCAGGGTATATGAGAATATATGAGAAGACGTTTATGAAAGGAACTGGATAATGTGATTATGAACATCACTCCTTCTCATGACAGAGCTTCTGGAAACCAGAGACACTAGGATGCTATAAAAGCATGGCACAGTCCAAATCTGAAAGCTTCAGGGACAGGAAATCTATGGTCAGAGACTTCAGAGGACAATAGGTGTAACTCTCAGAACACAAAGACCTGGAAGCCTGCATTTCCAAGGATCAAAAATGGAAGATTGTGTCTCAGCTTCAGGAGACAGGTTGGTTCCACCCCCTCTCGAGTCCTCTCTCTGCTTTTGTTCTATCTGGTCGCAAGTCTTTTGAATAGTATCTGCCCAGAGTGGGGAGATTACACTTAGACTCACACACAACTTGCCTCTGGAAAGACCTGGCAGACATGCCCCGTACAGCACTCCATCAGGTTTTGGGATGTTACATAGTCTGGTCACATTAACACCCAATTTTAGTCACTGAACATGGCTAATAGTCCTTTGCAAATGGTCAGAGTGGAGTTCACTTAGAATTCATTTCCAAATCCCACCTTGTGTAGCACACTTGCATTTTTTTCAAACCATCCAAGTCACTTACACTCTGTTGTTTGCAAGTCATTCTCGTAAGACTTCTTGAGATCTAAGAACTTTATACTCCATAAGATTTTGAAAGCATCATTCCCTTAGTTATAAAGTCTGTCTCGACTTCAGTTTGTCAAACCACTCTCTTGTATGCCCTAGGTAGCACTGTCTAAGCCTTCTATTGCAATCCCCGGTATGAGGGAAAGATACTGCTGGAAAGTGAGAAGGAAAGAAAGAGACTTTCCAGAAACCACACGTAAGTTAAACATCTGAGGTATGATGGATTATAACAATCCGGGGCTGTCCCTGCTGGAGAAGCTCTGGAGCTAGAAGAGTGCTTCTAAGGAGACCTGTCACCCTAAAGTACAAGAACATTGTAGGCCCCTTAGGATAAATCTGCAGTCGTATAGCAAAGGGAAAATTTGCTCAGTGTATTTGAATTCAAACTCTTCTGCGACTTATGTCTATTTTAATTGGTTGACTCATCTTACTTCGACTTTTCTCATTCACGCAAGATAAATCTTCCTCAGTGGCTTTACACACAAAAAAATATTTATATTGATCATAGATAGATAGATATAGATATATGATCAATGTAAATATTTGTCAAATAAAAGTTCAACACACCTTAGTTTTCTAACACATTTTCAATACAAAATATTAGTTCAAAATTGAAGAAGAATTATAAAGTTTCTACTATGTGCTCATCTGGACTCCCAATATGACTTCCTTCCAAAAACTCTGAGCAAATGGTCTAATTACATAAGTTAAAATAATAGCAAATAATATCTTCACAGGAACCCTAAAAGTTGAGTTAACTTTAGTTTACCCATGCAAAAACTAAAACAAAAAATCAAAAACAAAAAAAGAACTGCATTCCCCATGACTTTTTACCAACAAAGTCAAGTTCAAAACCAGAACTCTTCAACCCTAATTACCATATTGTTCACCATACATTGTCAGTCTTTTTCCTTACCTCCAAAACTAATACTTCAAGCCATTGTTTCTATAATTGTACCAAATTTCATTGAATAAATAATTAATGAGTTTTGTCTTCTCCATGAAATAAAGTATCCTTCTACAGTCTATGACAATCAGTCTTCTAACTGAGATTGCTATTGGTCAGATATTGGAATGTGACCAAGGCTTATTTAAAAAAATGGACTAGAATATGTATCATGAGATCACAGTGTCATTTTGTACTAGAAACAAGGCAAGTGTTGAACAGATCAAGTTATTTGAGTCCACTAATCATTTGCATTTGGAAATAGAAAAAGAAGGAAATAATTGATTGTAAAACTTCTCTTTTTGTGCTTGAATCATAATGGAAAGGTTTGACACTTCCAGATATACTCTCATAGTTTGGTGGTTTGTCATAGTCTATGCTGTTTATTTCTGTTTTCTCTCCACTGAAGCTTGTGAAATTCAGAGGCACCTACTTTCCTTGTCTCAGGATCATTGATAATTAATCACCATAAAAACCAGCCTTTCTCTGCACTTGAGAACTAGTAAGAGTATTTCCCACGATGCCTAAAGAACATAGCATCTTAGTGAAAATAAGAAAAAAACAATGAGTAAAAGCCACATAAATGTATTAAGCCTTTTTTCGTGCATCTGGAAATGGACTTTTGTGGATTTCTGTTGTACCTTTCGCAAATGTCAAAGCCGCAAATTGTGATAGTGCTCTCTTACAAATCTGTGATTTTTCATTTCCTGAAAAAAGGAGTATAGCATCTGTTTACAATAGTTTTTTTTTTAAGCTGGAGCTGTGTGTTGCCCATGGAGTAGCACTAACAAAATATGGAGGAACACAGCACAGCTGAGCTAACCTAGAGCAGGCTGCATTTCCCATTCTTAATGTGAATATGAACTTTGCAACAGCTACATGTTGTCATTCTGATTTCTTGCAGTATTTGTAATCTGCCAACCCATCTAGCATGAAAGATAACATGTCTACTGTACACAAACCTCCTGCTCACTTGTTGTGAGTGGTTTTTTTCCCCAAAGATAAAAAAAAAATGAGCGTCACAGTACATTCAGATGCTGAGACACCTGTTACATTCTGATGTTTTGACATGAACAATCTGTGGACTTTTTCTCAGTGGATGGAGAATAAATCAGCCTTGTCAGAAAATTATTGTTCTAGGCCCATCACATCCGACATCTATCCAGTTTCAGCAGTATTTAGTTCTTCCTAACAATTGTGCTCAGAATTCCACTACTATGTTGATATCACATCTGTGAATACTCCAGAAACATAAATATAATAAATGTTGCATGAGCCAAAAATTAAATTACTTAATATATTTCTGGTTGAATTCATTTTAGGTCACTGGACATCTACTCCTGCTGGCACCCAGCATGACTTCATATCCCTGTATTGTCATAATAATGCATGTTTCCACGTGGCTGCTATTGTACAGCATATCAGATCAGGGGGTAATTTGGTTGTGTTTTTTGGGGTTGTATGAAACTTAGAATAAGATGTAGCCAATGGCACCTGGATTATGGCAGTGAAGAGCATATAAACTTTAACTCAAAAGAATATACATTATTGCAACATAAGCCTTGCAGTGTAAACCTATGAACAAATCAGAAGTCCTTTGAAAACATATAGCCTCATCTGAGTATTGTATGATATCTAATGCTATGCCAGAGAAGTCTACAGATAAATTCAGTATACAGGGCTTGACAGAGTAAAACACATCACATAGCATTACTAGTCTCATACAGAGGCAAATTCAAAAGTAAGGTTCATAGCTGCATATTTGGTCATTAAATTTTACATTTGCTAAAGAAATATCACGCTCATGAAATGACAAAATCACTCCCACATTCTTCAGTGGTCTTTGTAAGTAATTTGACCCAAAGAGAAAGGAGTCAATTAAATGGTGGCTTTTAACCTCTGGAGTTAATCTCTAACCTATCTGCTAAGATATCTCACAAGGACTCCACTGTCATCTTCTGAAAACCTTCTTTCATAAAGACATGAGATAGGCATGCTTGTGTGCCCCAGATGAACCCTGCCTGGTTAATGGGCAACACAGAGCCTCAAACACAGAGCCTCAATCCCAGTCTTATTGCTCATTACTAAGTGTGCCCGCTGGCACCTGACTTGGCCTGTGACCTCAGCCTCAGATCACAGGATGACCAAGTGCTCCCTTGCATACTGTTGAGAGATTTAAGACTCTCCAGTCATCCAAGTTCTAGCTGAGAACAAGGACTCAGAGGAGCTGACAGCTGTCAAATAAGGAAATATTTGTTCGTTTATTACATTTCTGATTTCCATCCTTATGACTTACTACATTAATTTGTTTTGTGTGTGTGTGTGTGTGTGTGTGTGTGTGTGTGTGTAGAGGCACGTGCAAACCACAGCACACACATGTGAAGGTCAGAGGACAATTTGTAGCAGTCAATTCTCTATCTCCATCACGTGATTCCCAGATACCAAGCATCGTTTCCACTGAGCCCTGCCACCTGCCTTTAGTGGTTTTGAATTAGTGACACTTCCTTACTTCTGAGCTTCCTTAATGGCAGGAGATGTTTTGTTGCCATAACTGGGAAGAAATACCTTTCACTAGCAATACTACTGAGCATACTGTTATGTAGAAGAAGGTATACAGCAAATAAAATAAAATGAAATTAAAATAAAATAAAATAAAAGGCATGCAGACCAAACTGTCCATAATGCCAAGGCTGGGATTCTCCAACAATGCTAACATGATACATGATGGTGCATGAACTAATTTGTCGGTTACTGTTCAGTGCAGGGGTTACCTCACAGCCTCACAGGAAAAAGCGAGATAAGCAGCCTCATGTGTAGATTTCAAGAAAGGATTCATGATCACCACCACTATTAATCCCTTCTTCCACAATAACCCAATCAGCAGTGGAGCCTATAAGTGCTTGCTTCTTCATAATGACATCAAAATATATTTATAGGACTAAAATTTGTTCCAACTTAACACCCAGTCCAATTACTTCTTTCTTCTCCCTCTCTCTGTCTCTCTCTTGTTCTCTCTCTGTCTATCTGTCTGTCTGTCT
>LOEQ01002060.1:58227-70332 GCA_001685075.1 Bramus lutescens | reverse complement strand
CTATCTATCTATCTATCTATCTATCTATCTATCTATCTATCTATCTATCATTCTCAATCTATCTCCATATCCTCATATTTCTGGAAAAAATAATCAATAGATTCAAACATCAAACACTTGTTTTATTTTAGGAAAGAAAGGAGACATTTATGTTTAATAATGTTTCTGCTAAAGTATCTCAAAGCCATCATTTCTCAAGTTGGCTTTAAGCTTCTTATCCTTCTAAATATTCTTGTCAAAACATCAATGATAAAGAGGGTCATTGCATATTTGCCCTTAAGGAAAACATATTTAATCAGTTGATTTCAAACAGACTTGACTAGGACTAGGAAAGATAAAGATCAGTCTGCTAATGCATGTCCAGCAGGACCTCCCTAGAAATCTCTCCCAAATTTAGCTCAAATAGCATCGAAATTCCACTAACATCCCAATGTGCAGCTTCCCGCCACCAGAATCCCCTAATCTCCAAAACAACCCACATACTGTCAACTCAACCCTGCCATGTAGACACTAAAATCAACCCAAACTCAAATATCCAAATAAATCCATTGTCCCTGCCTACACTCTACCTCTGTCCATCAAAGGGGAGGAAAATAATCCAATCCAGTTTTCAGGTCATAATTTTTTTCTGGTTCGTAAATTTTATTTATTTACTCAGTTGTATAAACCAGGTAACCTAGAAATGGTTCTTAGATGTTCCCTCCTACTCTTACCATTTAACAGTCCATTACCTACCTAACCCTAAATATTCTTATGAATATTGTTAACATTAAATCACTTCTCATTGTTCTTCCAAGTACTGTCTAAAGCACAGACCATAATCTCCCAAGTGTGTTGGTTTCCGCCACCAGTTTTCCAGTAATGTCTGACTTTATATTTCTTCTCAAACTTATTTTATTTAACCCAAACTTGTGACGTTACTCGATGCTGTATCTGGTTGACATGTTCTCAATCTATTCTTTTATAATTAGAAATTCATATTTTTGATCCACTTGCCAGCTAACACACCCTTTTTGCTTGAACAAATTTTCCCGGAATATCGCCTATCAACTCTCAAAAATCCAAAAAATAGTTTGTACTACACACATTTGATCTTCAAACAACTTTCACTTTGCTCATATGATTTTAATACAAAAAAACCAAGAAGTTATAGCATGATTAACATATGGTTTTTCTCAATGTCAATGAACTCAACATTCTTTTGTTTGTTCCAATTACATGGAACGTAGCCAATATTTTTTATAAAATGAATGCATACGATTTGAAAATAACACACTTAAACTACAAAGCTGAGTAGTTTGGTACCAAATAGAAATGTAACCAATAAAAAAATACTTCGGCCCATTCGTTCTTTTCCTTTTGAGGTTTTCTTATAATTTAATATTATGGAGACTAATGATAGCACTTACTCATAGATAGAGTATCATGGGATTCATAAATCAGAATGCATATGCCCTGAAATGTCTCCAAATAGCTTTAAAATTGTATTTAAAAATCTTTATGCAAAACATATTTCCCTGTAAACAGGGTTCACAGCTTTCCTAAGATTGTAACTTACATACACGACTATAAAATCCCTGTTATTAGTGTTTAACACTTCAATATTTGCCATTAAAATATAACTGTAAATGCAACGAGTAGATGTTGCTGCGGATGTTACTTGGGATGTTATCTCCTTAAAATATATTCTTGACATTTCATGAACTATGTAAATGAAAGACAGATTGAAATACCAGATGAATAAGGATGTCAATTCCCATAACTGATGTCAAAGTAAACCTATATGTATAACAAAGAAAAAGAGCAATTTATTAATTACATAGAGAAATATCTATATTTATAGATATTAGAATATATAGTGGATCATAAAAAGTGAGCCTATCTTATCCAAAATTAAATTCTAGATAGATTACAAATCTAATCTAAAAGATAACAAAATTCTAAATGATAACATGAAAGAACATCTCTATGACTTTGAAGAAGTCAAAAACCTTTAAATAGGACATCAAAAGTATTAATCAAAAATGGAAAGTTTAATAAATAAATTAGAGTGCCCTAAAAGTAAGATCTTCTTTTCATGAAGAACTCATTAGAAGACTGAAAAATCCACAAAAGATGCATAAGAAATAAATTTATAAGACATTGCACTCCCAAGAGATTTGTGTAGAGAAGATATAAAGAACATCTAACAGTTTGTACGAGAGAAAAGCAGTGGTACACTGTTCATCATTCAAGTGAAAACTTAAAGACCTTCCTTAAAAGCACATCCAGGCTCTCAGGAACTGTGTGAAAATGACCAACCTCAACCTCATTCATCAGAAATAAACACTCTTTAAAGTCACAATGAGATTTCTATGTACACTCAGCTAAGTGAGGACATTGAAAACACTGGCAATGCTGAGTAGAAGATGGGGGTAAAGAAGTCTTAATTCCATAATTTATTTTCCAATACTGCATATAAATAGAGAAATTAAATCGTGTCTCTTAAAATCTTTTTGGCAGCGTCTTCTAAAACTGCGTAAACAAATATTCCATGAGTTAACATTTCTGCTCTTGGCATATATTCAGAAATGAATGCCTATGTTCCTTAAAAAAACACAGTTTGTAAGAGTATATAGAAACCCTGTTCATATTAATTAAAAACTGAGAAAAATTTCAACAATAAAAATTATACAGTTTGGTACGAGTTTAATATCACTGAACTAATCATCAACTCATAAATATCTATACAATGGAAACAAATACATTGATTCCAAAGCAATAACTACTACTACTTAACAGCATGGATTAATTTCATAAAGCAAATATTGAACAAAGAAGCCATAAGTCAACAAAGAATACATTTCATGAGTCTACTTTAGCAAAATGTAAAAGAGAGCCAAACTTCCCTGCAATATCGGGGTTCACAAGAATGCTTATTTCTAGGGAAAATGGGATGAGATTTCTGGTATTGGGAAGGAAGAAGATTAGTGTGTCCAAGTCAGATAAGTTTCACTGGTATATTTGCTTTGAATGTTTACTAAGATGTGAGTTTAATGTTTCAAAACTCTATGGATGTCATGTTTTTAAGATATTTAATTTTAAATAAGAGAAAAATCTGAGATGAAGATGAAGCTCAATGGTACAGCACTTGATATCTTCTGTTCCCAACACTTCAAGAAGGAAGGAAAGAAGGAAAGGAAGGAAGGAGAGAGGGAGGGGAAGGGAAGGAAAGGAAAGGGGAGAAAGGACACAATAAAATGAATATATGTATTAAAATAATATGTGCTATTAGGTAGAATTAGATACTTTTACATTGAATGATAAGACTTGAAAATTATCTAACACTCCTGAAAGTGAGTGACTTCCAAAAGTCTTTCTAGGCTCTTGGATCTAAAAGAAAGGAAAATAAAACAAGGAAAAAGTCCCATCAATATCTTAATTAAATAGAGTGTCATCATAGGTTCACTTGGCTTATTGCATTTGCTCCATATATATCCCGCCTCCAGGAGCAAGAAAATGATTTAAAAATTTTATCATTTAATTTAAGAGGGAAAGGAATTCAAGAAAAATGTCTAATAAAAATGTACTTGGGGGGGGCTGGAGAGATGCCTCAGGGGTTAGGAGCACTGGCTGCTCTTCCAGAGGTACTGAGTTAAATTCCTAGCAACCATATGGTGGCTCACAACCAGCTATAATGAGCTCTGGTGCCCTCTTTTGACTTACAGGCATACATGCAGACAGAACACTGAATACCTCATAAATAAATAAACCTTTAAAAATGTACAGTGCAGTGCCAGCCCAGTCTTTTGAGCCTGCCTGATCCTAGCCTCTTGTACATGCCCAGTTTCTAGCCTTAACCCAGGTAGTACATCTTGAACTCCAGTCCAGCCTTGTAAAGGGATCCAGAAAGAACATAATAGACTGAATGAGGTAACCTAGACCCATAAAAATGAACCTGTTTGCTCTCTTATTAATGTATCCTGGATTCTGATCTTAATCTTTGTATGTGAGCATGCAATCTTAAGTAGCCAAAGGAGCAAAAAGCAATGTTATTTAAGGAATAGATTCTTGCCAGAGGTGTTATGGTTCATGCAGAAACCTGATACAACACCTCATGATAGAAGGAGAGCACCAACTACAGAAAGTCCTTTGACTACTACACATGCTCCATGGCAAGCATAGATCCACACACATGTGTGTGCACATAAACACAATAAAAAATAATGAAGAAGAAGAGAAAGGAGAGAGAGAGAGAGAGAGAGAGAGAGAGAGAGAGAATGTCCCTATCTGTGCAGAAAATAAAAATGAAGAGTTTCTAAATAGAGGATAAAATTCTTCTATGGCTGTGCCTGCCAGTTGAGGGATACAAGAATATGTTTTGTCAAATGTAAGAGTCTGCATAGCCACAACAGCTATGATGACAGAAAACCTATTCCTTTGGGTGAAGTACATTCTTTCTGTGGTATTTCTTCTTAATAATTGAATTCATTCCTTGCCAATTTTAAAAATCAATATGTATACTCATATTCAGAGAAACTAAATAAAAATAATGTAAGACCATATAGAAGGACATAGGTGCATGCCATTATTCTATTTATATTGTCCATGAGAGAACCGCATCAATTGTAATTAGACAGAGATCAGGAGGGCACTAGACCTAGGTCCTCTCAATTTGAAATGCAGAAAAGTTCCTCTCCTGTCTCTTCTATATCCAATTATTGCATCTGTTGCCAAAAGAAGGTGACAAATACCTATAACTGTCAATCATTCTCAGCCACTAAAATTTCATTCACTGATTCACACAAAAAATTCTCATTAAAGTACTACACTAACTACTGTATTGGTAAATGGCTTTCTGTGCAAGTAGGAGGACCTGAATTGGGATCAGAAACAGCAACATAAAAGATGGGCACAGCAGTATACATCTGCAAACCCCTTGCTGGGGTCAATAGAAGGGTGAGCAGAGTGAGGAAGATTCTTAGAGCTCATTGGCTACCCAACCTAGACAACTGGTCAGATCCAATGGGACTCTGTTTTAAAATAGAAGGTAAATAGCCATCAAGGTAGATCCTAATATCAACTTCTGGCCTGGCCTACACACACACACACACACACACACGCACACACGCGCACACACACACAAGCATGTATGCAAATAACATCTGCACTTGCACACCCACAAAGTAATGTCTGATATGTATAGGGTACTAAATCAGGTCATTGTCTTCAATGGTCTTATATTCTAGAAATTTCAAGGAAGAGAGAGAAAGAGACACATATAGGCAGAAACTGCTCATTCATTTCCTAGACGCCCAGATCCAAATAATAACACAGAAACTATATTAATTACAACATTCTTTGGCAAATAGTTTAGGCATACTTCTAGCTAACTCTTATATCTTAAATTAATCCATTTCTGTTAATCTGTTTATTGCCATGAGGCTAGCCTACCAATAAGATTCTGACCAGTGGCTGGAATCTTTCTCCTTTGGCAGCTACATGGTGTCTTGTTAACTCTGCCTACACTCTCTCTATCTCTGTTCTAATTTCCTGCCTGGATTTACTCTGCTAATACATTGGCCCAAACAAGTTTATTCATCAACCAATAAAAGCAACACATATACAGAAGTACATTCCATCTCATCTCCCCTGTTTTGTTTAATTAAAAAGGAGAGTTTTAACTTTAACATAGTAAAATTACACATAACAAACAGGTATGAAGCAAGAGTTACAGTTCCAATATCTATATCTACTTCATCTTTTATTATAACTAAGAAAAACTATAATTGTAACTATCTATTCTTCAACTCTATCAAAGACCCCAGAAGGATATAATATTACCTAACATACCAGGAAATCCATTGTAAGCAACTTCCAAAACTCTAGAATTGACAAAGATATCTTGCTGCCTGGATAGTCATCCAAAGTTCTTCTGTAACATTGGGGCATCCATCTTTAGCCTACAGGCCCAGAGTATACATTAGACTTTTCCATTAAGCAAGAAATTTGAAAGACTCTTTTGCCTCTATTGGCAATTTGTCAGTCATTTTCTTCTGTGTTCTGCAGAATGTCTGGTAGACTCTTTCATGAAGGACTCTTTCACCTTTAGGCAAGTTCAGCAGTCATTTTTCCATAAGGAACCTCTTCAACATCCATCATCCTCTTGAAGTAATTGGTGCTGCCAGAAGCAGACATGTCTCACTGTCGAGAAAAGTCTAAGTTCTTAAAACATTTTAAATGCCATATTATAAAGGTCTTTGAAACAGTTGAAGAACATCTTTCCATCTGAAATATATTTCTGTACATCCTGAAAACCTAACTAACATGACTACAGATTGACTATTATAGATGATTATCTATTAATCTGTATTTCTTAACTAGACATTACATTTTTTAAATGAGCTATCTAACCACAATGCCTTGAACAAGAAAAGAAATACATATAACAAAATTGACATTAAATTTGTATCAATAGGCCAAGGTCCATATCAATGCAAAATGTTTATCTCTATAGCACACCCTGTTTAAATGTTAAAAAAAAATTCTAAACACTCATTTAGGGAATTTGGGTGTTGTCCTCTAGACTACCTCCTGATGATTGGGGGCTCTGTTAATCAGGTCTTTCATTGATATCCTGTGTGGTAGGTCCATCTTAGTCAGCAGTCATGAAGCTGTCATGAATGTTAGATCATCTGGGCCATTGCTTCAGGGGGTCTTGTTTGATCAAGCCATATTAGCCTAGAAGGAATCCACAAGTTCTCATCTTCTGTAGAAGCAAAACCATAACCTCTTTCCCAAAGCATCATATTTTAGCCTCAATTTTTGAAGTCAAGATACCTTTAAAGTATATATGTTGTTGTTAGCTTAGCAGCCACTGCAATCAAATATCTCTCTGTAACCAAAAAGCTTAAGGAAAACACAATAGTATATATAATCTGATGTGGGATTTCCCTCTATATGCTATGATTACCAACGGTTAATAAAGGAACTGTTTTGGGCCTATAGCAGAGCTATAGGGGAACAGAGCAAGGAGGGAAAACTAAATTTAATGCTGGGAGAAAGTGAAGTAAGAGAGAAGCCATGTAGCTCTGCCAGAGAGAGATGCCAGAACTTTAGCCAGTAAGCCACAGCCACATGGCAATACACAGATTAATAAAAATGGGTTAAATTAATATGTAATAGTTAGCCAATAAGAAGCTAGAGCTAATGGGCCAAGCAGTGATTTAATTAATACAGTTTCTGTGTGATTATTTTGGTTCTGGGCGGCTGGGACAAACAAGCAGCTTCCTCATGCAACAATAATCCAGACTTTCTTGTATTTTCCATCTTTACATGGCTTTTATTATTTTTACTCCTTTGATCTAAGTTTGTCTATTCTCTTTCATATTACTTATACTGTCTCTTTAAAGACTTTGATTTATTTCTTTTAACTGTTTATATTCTTTTGCCTTTCTCATCCGAGCCTTTGTACATTTATAGGACACACTGTGTCTTGTTTCGAGGTATTTTATGTTTGAATCTGTCCTATTGCATATCTGAAATCCTTTTTTAACAACAAGCATTTTAAAAGGGTAAGTTGTGTGGTCACGGCAGACCTGGATGCTAGCTCCACCTCTCTCTGCCTTTCAATATGGCAAAAGTATCTTTACCACCATCTCTGGGAATACCAGGCAGGAACCACACTCATCACCTCAACTCTGGGAAGGAGTGTGCATCACACAAACCCCTTTTATCTGAGGAAAGCTAAATCTGCCATGCAGCACACTGCGAGGCCTGAAAACGTGTGTATGGCAGTGGGAATCTGACATGCTTTTCAGTCTGTGCACGCCTATCAGACCCAATCCAGTTGTTTTCCCAGGCAGAGGTGCTGAGCAGCAGGCATGTTCTCAACTACTTTCCTCCTAACCCCAAGTAGGCATACAAGGACCTGGACTCAAAGAGGGTAGTAAGCCATGCATGTTAGCCCTGGTCATTTGGGTGCCATTGTGTTATATTCTGTGTTATTTAGACAGAAGAGGGGAGGTGATATGGATGTCCTTTTGTATATGTGTTTCATTTATTGGTTGGTGAATGAAGTTGTTGAGTGAATGGCTTAGCAGAGTAAAGCCATTTGGGAAATCAGAACAGAGATAGAGAGAGAAAGTAGGCAGAGTCAGGGAGACGTCATGCCCACTGGACCCTTACCAGTAAGCCACAGATTAATAAAAATTGAGCTAATTTCAGATGTAATAGTTACTTAATAAGAAGCCTGAGCTAATAGGTCAAATAGTGTTGCAATTAATATAGTTTCTCTGTGTTTATTCAGCTCTGAGCAGTCAGGAACAAAAGTGCAGTCTCAGCTTACAGACACAGAGAAAAGAAAACAAAATATCCAAGAAAATCTACATTACAATGAATTTTATACAGGGCAAAAATGCAGAACAAATACATAAAGACACACACATTTATTATATATATAATATGCATATACTTCATAAAGTTAGTTTCAACTAATGTGTTGAGGAACTATGGAGTTCAAAGAAAGCAACTGTGCACAGAAGGCATGGTCTAATAGTCCCGGTAGGAAATACCACAGTTCCTAATACAACAGCTAATTCTTTTTGAGGGTTTAAATTTACTGAGAACTCATCTAAACACTTTGTGTTTAACTCTCAGAGTAGCTTAGTACTGATGATACTTTTATCTCATATTATGACAAAAATGAATTTACACATAAAGAACATAAATGATTTACCCAAAGCCACTGAGCTGGCAAGAGCACAGTAAGAATGCAAAGTGTGTCTACAGAAATCAGGCATTTTATTGTGCTCTTCTACCCCACTGTGTCAAGGAGAACATCACCATATAGAAAAGCAGCAGGTATGTTTTAGGAAGTTGGAGGTTTATATTGATGCAAGAGTGAAAACAGACAGGGAGAGAAGATTTTGCACAGTTTTATAGATTTTGTAATAAGTTTGAAGTTTTATTAAGTCTATTGCAAAATCATCAAGGGACCTTACACAATCTGGGTGTAATTTGGACTTTAAAACTCTAACCACTGTTATATAAAGAAAGTATCTAAAGGGAAGGGGAGGAACAGAGGTCAGCATGCAGCAACTGCCATAGTTCAAGATAGAGACTAGAGTAGCCATTGATAAGGGGACACTGGTGAAAAGAAGATAGAAACAGATGACTGCAGGAGATATTTGGAAAAGTATAACCCATGAATTTGGTGATGAATTAGAAGAGGGGGATGAAATTAGAGTCTACAGTAATACCTTGGGCTCTAGTCTGAACAAATAGGCAGATGAGATCCATTTCCTGCAGTAAACCAGTGATGCACACCGAGAGGAAAGATTTCTCTGCCAACCTTATTCAGTTTAAGATGTCTTTTTCGTCTACAGGATGCCTTGCAAGTAGTCACGTATCCAAATGTAGAATTCAAAGAAGAACTTCATGGCCAGAAATGGAAAGATTTCATCAGTACATCAGTACATGGCTTTACATGAGGAATGTAAAGCCAATCATCCAAGAAGAAGGTAGAGATTAAAGGAAAGGCCCAGGTGGATCAAAGCAAGATTCTGACATACACTGGGAAAGTCCAACTTCAACACAGAGAGTGAAGCATTAGAATCAGGTACTAGGAAGGGGGCATTTTTAAGAAGAGTAGATGTGACAAATTGAATCAAAATTGCTAGCCTGAGTAAAACCAAGAGGGAGGAATGCCTACTGGATTTGGCAACAGTTTGGGGAATGTTAACAACCTGAAGTAGATTGAAAAATGATAGAGGATGCTAGCTAGCCAAAGAAGTGCAGACACAGGAAACCAGTTCTTCCATGTGTGAGCCACTATGAGTGTGTTTGATATTGACGCTTCCATAGGCTTCAGGTTTGGGAAACAAGTTTAACTTAGAAACAAATGGAAAATGCAAAGCACTGGACAAGTAGCAAAGAAGAACAATGTGGTTGCCTAGACAGCAACAACTAGATAAGGGAGAATACATTATGTCAATTGTCAGAAATCGGGAAAATATTTGTTCTTCTTTAATTTTTCTCTAATATAATAGGAAGCAGGCAAATTCAGGCTAATTATGACATATCCAGGTATAGAGTTATCCTACCAATGTTTATTTCCTCCCATGTTCTGGGATTTGGGCTGAACAGCAGAATTTAAAGGCAGAGAGGCAAAAGAAAATCAAACCCTGTCTGAAAGTAACTTAGCAATTCAGAATGGAAATGGAAAGCAAAAAAAAAAGTTACCTATCACAAGAAATTTAGTTTGATATAAGAATTGTAATATAAAAGTAAATTCAATGAATGACAAGCTAAAAAATATGTTAAGGTATGCACTTACTTTGATACTTGCACCATCCCTAAAGACTTCAAAGTAGTTGTCAATTACCTAATGCAGAGCCATTTCCATGGCTACTTTGAACAATGAGGTAAATTAGGCTAACAGTATGCCCACTATATCCCAAATAATTACAGTGTTTTGGATGAAGCTATTGCTCTATACACAATTAGGGCATTTTAGAGCATGCATTTTCTGGATAGCTAAAAATATATGCACACAAATTGGTAACTTTGAATATCCTGATTTCATTTTTTAGAACAAAGGAAGAATACTGATAATAGAACAGAAGAATATTTAAGTACATTAATTAAAAAGAAAATTTTGAGTTCTAAGTAAAATAGAGATATTTCATTGCAGAGAATAATTATTTCAATTATTATTCAAATGCTAACCAGTTACAGAAAGGCAGTTTATACCCTATCAATATATTTTATCAAATATGTTTATATTATGTTCATTAAGAATTCTGATGAACGGGGAGGGGGTTGAGGGGTTTTTGTGGAGTTTGTTTTATATAACTGTTCCGAGGCATCCATGGCCATTGCCAAATTCTACAATGGCAGATGTGGGTCTTGTTTTGGTTTTGTTTTGTTTCATCATCCATTAAAATCACCCAACCTCTTCAGAACAACAGGGAAACAGCTCTGGCTGCCCAGGTGGCAAAACAGCCAAGTAAGCGTCTGTGCATTTCCATGAGGTAAAATTTAATAGGGCAGTTTCTCAAAACGCAAAACAAAAACGGGAAACAGCCCAAATGTCCATCAACAGGAAAACAGAGAAATAAACTGTGCTATACGCTCACCCTGGAATGCTAATCAGGAGAGGAGGAAAAAATTTTTAAAAAATGATACGGACCATATTTCTACATACATATGGATGAATCCCTGTAGCACACTGCTGAGTTCCTCCTGCATGATTCCATTCATGTGAAGCTGTTGATCAGGTGAGGCTGAACTAGGATGACGGAATGGTAACAATGCGAAAGCAGATGTTTTACTAGCCACAAAAATGTACTAAGGGTCATAAGGAAAGTATCTAGTATGATAAAGCATTCTTTTTCCATTTTAGTTTTCTATTTATAGTTCTTACACTTATTTGTTTTGTGAGCATGGGTTGCCACAGCTCTTCCGTGGAGACCCGAAGACCGCTTGTGAATGTCAATTCTCTCCTTCCTCTACGTGAGTCTCAGGGCTGGATTCATTTCACCAGTCTTCGCAGCATGGCATTTTATCTGCTGAACCATCTCACCTGCTTCAGTTTGTTTATTTTAATTGCTATAACAAAATTATACATATTCATTTTCTTAGGATTTCATATATGTGATGAAACACCATGATCAAAAACAAGTCAAGGAGGAAAGGATTTATTTGGCTTATATTTCCATATCACTGGTCATCATCAAAGGAAATCAGGACAGGCACTCAAGTAGGGCAGAAAACCAGAGGCAGGAGCGAATGCAGAAGTCATGGAGGGGTGCTGCTTAACTGGCTTGCTTTTCATTATTGCTTAGCCTGCTTTCCTATAGAATCCAGGACCACCAGCCCAGGAATGGCACCACTTACAATATTCTCCCACTCCCCCATCAATCACGAATTAAGAAAATGCCTTACAGGCTAACCCACAACCCAATATTATGGAGGCATTTTCTTTATTATTATTTTTTCCATTTTCTTTATTATTATTAAAAATTTCAACCTCCTCCCATTTTCCTCCCCCTCCCCCCATTCCCCCTACTTCTCCCTTTCCAGTCCAAAGAGCAGTCAGGGTTCCCTGCCCTGTGGGAAGTTCAA
>LOEQ01002060.1:45248-57148 GCA_001685075.1 Bramus lutescens | reverse complement strand
TATATGGAACTCATGCTGTACTTCACTATATGTAGACATTGTGTAGTGTTCAATGAGAATAGACATGTATATCTCCCCAGTTATCCTAACTTATTATAAAAACCTTCAAGTTATCTGTAGTCACTCTACTGTGCAGTAAAACACCAAAGTTTCTTTTACCCATTTAAATATTTTCAGCTTTTTCAATTCCTTCCTTGACCCTGCTCCCTCAAGCTTCAGATAATTACTATTATATCTACACTCAAATATAAGACTTCAATTTTTTCTACACATGAATATGAACTCTTAGTAGTCATCTTCCTATGTTGTGTTTATTTCATTTAGAATAATGACATTATATAAGTGTCTACTGTTAGCAAAATCCCTTAAACTGGAATGCTTGATAATGCATTTTTATATGTATATGAATGAATTTTTAGCAATAAAATTAATTTTCTAGTAATCCAGAAAACAGTGTTTAAGAAAATATTAGTAAAACAAGCATAGTCCGAGTATATTTTAAATGTAATAGTTTGTCAATTCTGAAAAAAAATTCTGAGAAATTTTTAAGAAATAAGCAAAAATATTAAATTGAGTTTTTTCATATAATATGCATTTATATTGGTTTTCGAGGCAGGGTTTCTCTGTGCAATAACCCTAGTTGTCCTGGAAATAGCTTTTGCAGACCAGGCTGACCTTGAACTCAGAGATCTCCTGCATCTGCCTCTGCTTCCCGAGTGCTGGGATTAAAGGCATATATTTTTATCATACTCATGTCCTCCCTTCTTCTTAACTTTTACCAGATCCAGCCATCCACCTCTCTATCTTTCAACTTTCTGCCCTCGTCTTTTTTGACTTCAACTTGTACTTCCCTTGTGCTCACCACTGTGGGTTCACCCCCTGAAGCATAGTTGGCCTACTACGGAGCACACTCGTAAAGAAAATACACTATCCTTTCCCTAAGAAGACAGAGGATGGAGGCCTTCATCCTCACTAGCTCCTCAGCCAAAGGTGGAGGTCCATGCCCCCCACACATGTAAAACTCCATACTAGAATGACAGCCTTGATCTTATGCAAGCAAACTTGTCTGTGAGTTTCTGAACGCTGTAATCCTATCGTGTACAGAAGATATCTTGCTATGGCACTATCCCACAACCTCTGTCTCTTGTAGCTTTTCTGCATTATTTTCCTCAATCCTCAAGAGCCTTACAAAGATAAAGTGTGATGTCAATGTGCCATTTTTTTTCTGAGCACTTCATTGACATGTATTCTCTGCTCAATGACTAGATACTAGTTTCTGCACTAACCACCAATTACTACACAGAAGCTTCTCTGGTGATATTTCAGAGCTATGATAGTTGTAAGTACAGAGTTACAAATGTAGAGTGTAATTTGACAGTGTGTCTGTTCCGCCAAATAATAGCAGCAGGTTTACCTCTGAGATCTATGAGCTTTCCAGCCATAGCTTCTTGGCCAGATTTACAGTGACAGACATGAGTTTCATCCTATGGAAAATGTTTAAATCCAATCTGGAAGCTATTGGTCACCCCCATAACACTCCTACCATTATTGCATCCATGGGCATATTTTGCAATACCAGTCATTATTATAGTTCACATCTGGATAAGACTGTCAATAAACACACACACACACACACACACACACANATCTGGATAAGACTGTCAATAAACACACACACACACACACACACACCACTCACCAGTAGCCTGCATAGTACCTACAAGTACTATGAAAGTTAGCTAACATGAAGGAAGTGTCTTGGTCTGTGGTAATATACTCTTTGTGCTCTAACAAAGAAAGAAAGCTTGCCTAAAGATCGGATGGTGGAGCTAGTCACTAGTTATCCATAGCGGCCAGGCAGTGGTGGCACAAACCTTAAATTCCAGGACTTAGGTGGTGGAAACAGGAAGAACAGGAGTTCAGGGCCACATTGGGTTAAGGCTCAGACCTTTGATCCCAGCATTTGGGATCTCTTGCCTTTAATCCTGGCTCTAGGGAGGTGGAGACAAGAAGTGACTTGGCGGGGCTGAGAGAGGGCTACAAAGCAGAAGTACACAGGAACTCAGTGCCCCAGTCAGGCTGTGGAGCTGATGACATAAGTGGTTCTGATTTGCTCCTTTGTCTCTCTGATCTTTCAGCATTTGCCCCATATCTGACTCTGGGGTTTTTATTATGAAGACCAACTAGAATTCATGCTACGTAGGTCAATATCAACTTGATTTCTCCGTAACCTGTGTCCGAAGTGTGTAATATCTTCTTCAGCAATGGGATCTTACAATCAAGCTCTATTCCTCTTTAGAATTTATAAGTAGTTTTATCATCTGAAATCCTCTTGTTAAATTTATTATTATCCTTTTTAAAATTAAAAAGAGTAAGCGTTACTGAGGATCCTATAAATATCACATCAAGTTTTAGTATTTCAATTGATGGAGGTATTTAATATTCTTTTTCAGAGAAAGCACTTACTTTAATGGTTTTTTTTTTTTAGAGATGGAAAATTCCCCACATGGAGGAAAAAAATCCTGCATCAACAATTTTAGACATAATGGAGGACTCTGTTGCTCATTTTTACTTTTTTCAGTCTTTTCAAGCAACACTTAATTCAATTAAAGAAGTTGACAGGGCACAGTCCAAGTTTTAATGTTATGATGCAGCAATTGACCTCTTCTGCTCCAGGGAGCTGTTTTGTTAATCGTGTTTACATGGTACATGTTGGCTCCAGAAGCAGAATGACAGGGCTCTTGTGATTGACTTGTAATTAATTGATTTTACCAAAAATATCTCCTCAATACATCAGAACAAAGAAAGCTGGAACAAACACTGGGAGTTAATGCTCTTAAACTCACATGTGCTGTGGTCATTAAAAATTAAATAACAGTAGGCAACTCTGATTAAATTAGCAACCAATGGATATGGAATTAATAAATGAAAAAGATGACGGTTACTAGTGTCTATGCCTGGCAAGATTCCTGTTGAAATGGAGAGTGTAGTGAAAGGGGAGCGGGCCTGCTTTTCATCCCGCCAGGCTCCCGCATGGCTTTACGCCTGAAGTAACAACACACAAACTGTATTTATTTAAGCACTGCCTGACCATTATATCTAGCCTCTTCTTGGCTAACTCTCACATCTTAATTAACCCATATCTAGTAATCTGTGTAGCACCACAAGGTGGTGGCTTACCGGGAAAGATCCTAACCTGAATTCATCTCAGAGAGGAGAGTCATGGCAACTTCCTGACTCTGATTTCTTTCTCCCACAATTCTGTTCTGTCTACTCCACCCACCTAAGGGCTGGCCTATCAAAAGGCCAAGGCAGCTTCTTTATTAACCAATGAAAGTAACACATAGACAGATGACCCTCCTACATCAGGAGAGTTTCAGGACTATATTCTTCTCAGAAAGCTGCCTCTCAAATTGATCCTTTGGATCATGATAAAAGAGACAACAAGGGATGAGACCATAAGAAAGTAGTGTCATAAGAAAATTCCTAGTTCAATTTCATTTTAAATATTTTCAATGAGTTTGTACATGTACTTTACTCATTAAAAAAAGAAAGATATGCATACAGTTGGATACATCCAGGAAGTGGGTTATAATTTTTTTTCAGCTACAAAGACATTAGCACACCATGAATGCAGATTGGCCTTTTGCACTAAACCAATTTGCTCATCTTCTCACCAGGACAGCAAGTCAATTCCACAAGTCCCCTGATGGGAAGAGCGGACTTTAGCATGTCTTATATGGGCTGTTTAAGTTATACGTTGTAGAGCTCTGAGAAAAAAAAAGCCAGAAAATGGAGTTTGAGCCATCACAGAGATAAAAAAGAAAGATCCCTGTCACAGCTCCATTGACTCTGTAAATAATGCTGCACTCCCTGGTGGGACACAGTGTTACCACTGAATTTGCATTTTACAAATTTCTTGAATTTACTTGCTTGTATAGCTTTAACCTGAGACATAAATCCTGCCCAATTATAACATTCCAAGAATACTTGAATACTTGAGCTAAACATACTGATACAGAAAGCAAAATGCTTTTTCTTTGTACTGTTATGATTGTTTTTCCCAACTTGGTCCGACTTAAAAATCACTTTACTTTCTTTTAAGTAAAGACTTAGTTTTCATGATACAGAAACTCATTATTTTTATATAACAATGTTGATGTATATGAAAATCAACTAAAATACACTGCAGGCAGACAAATGAAAGAACTTTTTTAAACAGGTAGTGTGCTTCACTTCCCTAAGCCAACTTGGTTGGAAAAAACAACTCAGTTTCTCCTTAATGTCACAAAAATTTAATGTAAGTTTTGTAGTGTTGACCCACTGTGTTGTGTTGGAGACTATTGTTTGTGAATGAAATAACATTAGCATAAACCCACAATTTCTGACAGTAATATTTATTTTAGACTGGTAAGGATCAACTCCACAATGTCAAAAATGATATTTCTGAATATCTGAAGGACTCCCTAGAATATATTCCAATAGAGGTAAGAGAAGATTACCAATTAGGCCAGTTTAAGTGAGAAACTTACACTTTGAACTTCTTTTTAGAAATTATTATTTCTTTTTGAACTTGCTCTTGAAGGTTAAGTAAAAATTATGATTAGTAGAGAAGGTATGATCAGTCTAGAGGTAGAAGATATTGCTTTATAATCCAGAGAGCACAGAATATTAAAATTTATACTAAACTTTCACATCAAAGAATATCAATGCAATTATAAGATCCGGATTGTCAGATCTGGGTTTTAGAAATATCGTCCAGATAAAGGACAGGACAATATTAAGACTGAAAAAGAAAAAGAAAAAAAAAACTAGTAAGAACAATATTAAAGAAATGCTGTATAAGAAATGATGCACTCATGCCACTGAAATGATGGAGAAATAAGGTAATATTTGAAAGACTAAAGATTAAAAGAGGATTGTCCTGTAGAAGGGATTGTATAGAGAGAATAAAGCAGAAAGTGTATGGGATGATTGCTGACTGAAACTGGTAGGTCAGCAATCACTTAGGATTTGAGATGTTCAACTCCCAAGGCAAGGAATGACAATGAACTCTCTTCTGAACATGCTTAATTTGAGGGACCTGCAGAACTCAATGGATAAGCAGAAAAGCCTGCTCAACCCAATCTCCCTCAGAACATTCAAAATCAGTAGTAATCATTTGGGGATCAATAGCATCGAATTAGGTATAAAAATATGAGTAGGAGAGTACATCTAAGGAAATTAATGCAGCCCAAGTAACCAATAAGCAAAAAGAAATAATCAAGTAATGAGAGGAAAAGAAGTTGAGAAATAATTGGGGGGAAAGTGGGCAATTGTAGAAAGGAACTGTAGGACATAATAAAATAGAAGCCCAAGACATGGGTTTTCAGGAGACAAGAAGCCTGTGCTGGGTATAAAAAGTAGTGTCTGCCAGGGTTCAGAGGCACCAATGAAGCACTCAGAAGATTCCGAGTACAAGCGATCAAAGACAAAGGAGTGACGTGGACAGAGTGATGTAAAGGAGGTTGAGAAACACCTCTGGGCATGAGTTTGTAGCCAATCCTCACTGCCGGCCTGGCAGTTCCTGAGGATCTATAAAATACCACATAGCTTGTGACTCAATTGCATTACAATTGAACTCCATCCCGGTGTTCAAGCACTATTAGGCTCAATCAAGGAACTCCGAACTGTTGGTGGAGTTCACAACTCAGAAGGAACAAGACAATTTCCACAAAGGACCCGTGCTTCAAGTCGTTTTCCCCTCCTCACTTTATAATGCTGTCGTTACTTACACTTGCAGACACTACATAAAGGGAAACCATTCGCTAGGGCTGACATTTATACAGGCTAATCAAATGCCTGTGAGGTATGCAGCAAATAACTGTAGCACCTCAGAGAAACTGGTAAAAAAAAAAAAAGAAATCATAATGTACATTCATAGCAAAGCCACAAACGCCAGCAAGATTTCTTGCAGCAACGAGATAAACCTGGCAAAACGTAATTACACAGGCCATTCAAAGGCATTGAAGTGTGTGTCCTATAAATGCTCCCGACCGTCTCCGGTCACAGGAAGACATCCTGAAGTCAGTGTCAGTTTCAACACATGCTCTGACTGCTTAGCCAGGCTTCCTCAATGCTTTGCACAACTAGGCAGTTGTGGTTATATATATACGTTTTAAACAGTCCTACTGAAGGGGAGCTGGGGTGGCAGGAGTGTGCAACATCATTCAAGAGCATCAGAAGAGCGAGCAACCTCACCTTTCATTTCTGCCTGTTACAAAGATTCAAGAAAGATCCCTGTGGGCGTGATTCCAATAGGAACCTCTGGGGAAACACATTACATTTAAGTTAGTCTGAGATAGCTCGGTATTATCGATCTGTTTTTGAGCCGTATGTAAGGACTAGAGGGTTTTACGGGTCTGGCAGGTTTAGCAGAGTGAAGGAGCGCTAAAGACAAGAAGAGGAATGTCCTCAAACTCAGGATGAAACTCGGATCGCAGCAGGATGTTTCTAAAACGGGCATTTTTCTTTATTTCTTTCTTTTTTTTTTACACTTGACTATTTCTTTCATATCCAATACTCAGGAAAATCAAACACGCGAAGCATTAAGTAAACGACACAAAGCACTTTCGTCTAAAGAGTTCACGGGTGTAAGCTACTCAGCCGCTTGAAAATAATACAGCGCACCTCAAGTTCATCTTCAGATCTTCGGTGTGTTTACAAACATGATTTACCCCTGTGAAAGGGGACTGTGCCCACGTTTTGAAGAAGCAATTTGCAGAGAGATTTAACACTAGCCTGCCCTGCTGTAGGAGTGACTTGCAGAATCAGACACTAATCTCCCGACTCTGCTGGCTCCTTCTGCCCAGAGTACAAGCCCATTTCTGTCCTCATTTCAAATCACTCACTCTTCAAATATCGACGAAGATGTAACCTCAAAGATGAGAAGGTTTTGAAAATGATATGTTGCCTGAGAATCAAAATAAGTTCCAACTGCAGAGGGTGACTAAACTCTCACAGCTTCAAATGCTACTTCTAGGACTGTATTCTCCATTCTAGTGTGAGCACTAAACAGGAAACCCACTGTGGTGATTTGAGTAAGAATGAAGCCCATAGACTCATATTTGAATCCTTGGTCATAAGGGAGTGGCACTACTTGAAAGGGACTAGGAGATGTGGCCTTGCCAGACTGGGTGTAGCTTTATTGAAGGAAGAGTGTCACCAGGGGCCGACTTTGGGGGTTTCAAAAGCTCAAGTCAACCGCAGATTGTTTCCTTCTGCCTGCAGATGCTGATGTCGAACTCTGAGCTACTTCACCAAGATCACAACCATCTCTGTGCCACCATGCTCCCCAACATGATGACAATGGCCTAATCTTCTGAAACTGTAAGGCTAGCCCCAATGAAATGTTGTCCCTTTGAAGAGTTTCTAGGAGAGGGGTACAGGGAAGGGTGGGAGAACTGGAGTTGGTATGTAGAATGAAAATTAATAAATAAGTCAATCAACAATAAAAAATAAAAAAAATGAATTACTGTAGTGGGCAGTGGTGACTCACACCTTTAATCCTAACACTCATGAGGCAGAGGCAGGTGGATCTCTGTGAGCTCAAAGCCAGTGTGGTCTCCAAAGTGAGTTCTTGGATAGTGGATAGGCTCCAAAGCTACAGGGAAACCCTGTCTCAAAAAAAAAAAAATGTTCTGGTCATGGTGTTTCTTCACAGAAACAGACCACTGACTAAGACACCAATTTTTTTATTTCTGTCTCTTTGTCTCTCAGTCTAACTCTGCTTCTGTCTCTACTTCTCACATACTAACTTTAAAAAATGCATATTAACAACCCCATTGGTGCAGTAAGGAAACTTACAGAAAATAAAATGGTATCAAGGTGACCAAATAAATGTCAAGCAGTTCATGTTCCAAATTCACATGTCCTCTCTCTGCCTGGAAAGTTTCTTAGTTCTGACAAAGCCAGTGGGTAAGAACCCCAGAAGCAGCCTGTCAGGTCTCTACTAAGTACTGCAACCAAGTCTCAGTGGGAAAGATGCATTTCTACACTCTGCAGTTGTAGCAGCAGGCTGCTTGTTGGTTCCGGCCACTTAGCCCCCAGAAAATCTCACCGAAACTGTATTATTTAAATCACTGCTTGGCCAATTAGTTCCAGCTTCTTATTGGCTAACTCTTACACATTAATTTAACCCATTTCTATTAATCTGTGTGTCGTCACGTGGCTGTGGTTAACCAACAAGTTTCCAACTGACATCTGTCTCCACCAGGTCAATGGCTTCTCTCTGACTCTGCCTTTCTTTCTCCCAGCATTCAGATTAGTTTTTCCCACCCAGCTCTGTTCCCTTATAGCTCCGCTACAGGCCCAAAGCAGTTCCTTTATTAACTAATGATATTCACAACATACAGAGGAGAATCCCACATCAAGCAGTAACTGGAAGCTTCAGTGTCTCTGAGTACTAGAGTCTGTTCCACAGTTGTTCCTATATAGAAGTTATTCTTAATTCCTCTGTATATTAACCACAGTTCAGAGTTTTTCAGAGAAGAACCACAAGGGTACATATGAAAGGGAAAGAGGGAGAAGGAAATGGGGAGAGAGGGAAAGGGGGAGAATGAGGGAAGGGTAGAGCAAGAGAAGGGAGAGAGGGAGGATGAGGGGAGGGGAGAGAGGGAGAAGAGGAGAAGGAGGGGAGGGGACCTCTTTAAAATTTAAGAAGTTGGTCATAGCACTACTGTGTTGCCAAGTCTGAAAAACTGGGCAGCAGATGGACAGACAGCCAGGGCAGAATGCTGCCACGATTCCCACTGAAAGACATTCTACCAGCAAAATTCATTCCTCAGACACCTTATATGTTTTTCTTAAGGTGTTCAACTGATTAGGTGAGGTTAATTAATTATGGAGTGTAATATACATCACTTTAGGTCTGTAATTTAAATCTTAATCAGTCTGAAAATGCCATTATCTGGACTTGTCTTTGACCAAAACCTTGGAACCATGGTGGCAACAGGGTAAATGCTGAAATTTACCCCAAAATTTATTTGTTGAAATCCTCATACCCAAGATGAAAGTGTTTCAAAAATAAGGGCTGTGGAATGTGATTAGATCATGAAGTTGGAGCTCATAAATGGAGTTAATATGGTTTTTAAAAGAAACCTCGGAGGCTTGCCTTGGCCTGGCTCTCTGCAGTGTGCACTCATAGTGAAAATATGGCTGGCATGAATCAGGAACTGCACCTTTGCCAGACTCTGAAACTGAAAGCACCTTGGTCTTGGACTTTCCAGTCTCCAAACAAAATTTAAAAGAAAAATATATATTGTTTCTAAGCTACCCAGTCTATAACTGTTTGTTGTAACGGCACAAAGGGACCAAGGCAATGATATAAGTGACGTGACACATGAAACCAACAAACTCTTTAACATGTCAGCTTGCTTCATCAAAGCCTGGAAGCCAAGAAGTCAAATGAAAATCTGTGGGTAAACCAGGAGCGACAGTCTTCATAGAAGACTAATCATGAAAATAGTGCCACATTCCCCTGGTTAGAAACACACACACTCCAGGGCAGTGTGTTCCACAAAGACAGAAATACAAAAAAGAACAAATGAAAGGCCATCTTTAAAATCCTGCCTATCACTAATCCAACTTAAAAATTCTAGTTTATACAATTTGCAGAAATCAATTTACTTCATTCAAAATTAATCTTCATTTAATTTTTAAAAAATGTTGGCGCTACAAAATATCAAGAATTTTAAAAACATTTAAATGTTTCCTGATTATTATTTTAAAGTATTTAAAAATTAGATCTTATGATCATTTAGTAATTCTTGATCTTTAAATATAATCTACTATAGTTAGAATGCTTAGGAAGCAGAAGCAGGGTAATAATTATGGATTCAGACACAAAAATGGAAAGGCCATGTGCTCCAAGGGTTCCTCAATTTTTCTTAACTGTGACAAACATACATAACATTGCACTTGGCATTTTAACCATTCATGAGTAGACAGGTCAGTGATATTAGATGAATTCATAGTATTGCCCACCACTATTATCTTTATCAATAACTTTTCATCTTTCTCAATTTAAAAAAAACTGTACATGTTAAATTGTAACTTCCCTTATCCTTCCTCCTAATTCTAGTAGGATCTATTTCACTTTCTATGAACTTGACTATGTAGGTCCTTCATATAAATTGGAACATATGATTTCCCTCCCACGTAAGGCTTACTTCACTAGGGCATTTCAAATCCATTCATACCTATCACACTTATCAAAATTTAAATTCTTTTGTGGGTTGAATAATATTCCATTGTCTCTATACAACATATTTTGCTTATTATTCATCTGTCTGTATTGCTTCCATCTTTTAATTACTATGACTAATGCTGCTTTAAAGTAGGATTATAAACACTTGAGTTCCTACTTAAAATTGATTGGATACACACGCAGGAGTGAAATTCCTGAGTAATAGAATAGGTTTGTGTTTAATTTTCTAGCAAACTATTAAAATCATTTCCAAATGTTCTCCAAGCTGGGAATTTCAGGAATTAAACAGAACACATCTAAGACATAAACAAATACAAATTAGAATCAGCATGAGGATATTCTTCATTTCAAGCAAAGAAGCCATAAACTTAAAAATATACCAAAAAAAAAACACTTTTATTTTAGAACATAGTAAAAAATGTTGCCACAAAATTGTGAGCTAAATATAATCTTACAGGGGCTGGAGAGATGGCTCAGTGGTTAAGAGTATTGCCTGCTATTCCAAAGGTCCTGAGTTCAATTCCCAGCAACCACATGGTGGCTCACAACCATCTGTAATAAGGTCTGTTGTCCTCTTCTGGTCTGTAGGCATACAAGCAGACAGAACACTGTATACATAATAAATAAATAAACAAATAAATATTAAAAAAGAAAGTTACTAAAATAAATATAATCTTATAATATAGGAGACTGCTCTGAGTTTTCACTTTATAGCCATCATATATTTTTAATTCTTAAATTACTTTCTTTTTTAGATTTTTTCTTTGCTTTAGGTCATTTGCAAGAGATAGTCAGTTAGGCCATGGGTGACATTTCTAAATTGCTGATGAAACTACATAAAACTCATGTTTTAATTTAGGAAGCAAAGGCAAGATGAGATGAATAGATTTGTCATAGATCGCCAATATGCTTAGACGTGGAACTTGTTGCAAACTCAGACTTAAGTCCATTTTCTCCCCTCACTAAATAGGCAGGGGCATAGAGAGAAACTAAGAGGGTAACAGATTCCTATGAATTGAAAATTAGCATCTAGAAATCTGATTAAAATCTCTAAACTTGGCACTTTCCTTCAAAACTTGGCCAAAATATGAAATTTCTCTTGCTGCTCTGCATGCTGAATCAGTTCCACGGCTCTCTGGGGCTCTGATTTCCCTGTGAGCCAGTGTGCAGTGAGGCCTCCTCTTCTCTCACAGTCCCCTGCACTGATGTGGCTGTGCCTGATTATACCGTGGATGCCTCTCTGAACACTGTCAGACCTTTTATACCTCTTTATTTGTTCTTATTCTTCCTGGACTGGGAACTCTTCCTCAGAGAATTAAAAGCGCTCAAAGTGAAAAGAAGTCCCATAATTCCACCTAAGCTGTGTTATTGTCCAAGATAAAAATGACACATGGTGAACAGTCTTTCTCAGCTCTTAGATTTTACATGTTTTTATCTTCATTCATAAAAAAGTGTTAACAGCTATGAAATGATAGTTAAAATCCACCAGTGCCCAATCCAGGCTGCCTCTGAATTTTATATAATTTAGATATTTTTAAGTGTTTTGGTCTTTGGATAATATTTTTCCCACCCCCTAACTCTTCCCAAATCCTCCTCAACTCCCTATCCAACCAACTTCATGTATTCTCTCATTCTCTCTCTCTCTCTCTCTCTC
>LOEQ01002060.1:18043-34038 GCA_001685075.1 Bramus lutescens | reverse complement strand
AATACAATTTGTGTGTTGTTATTTCGGGGTATAAGCTAGCCGTGAGGGAGCCTGAAGGGACAAAAAGCAGGCCCGCTCCCCTTATTACTACATTTTATATCACTGAAACAAATGTCCATTGTTTTACAAGGAGAAGTAAAAAAAAAAAGTAGGCCAAGTAGCAGTAGGCATCCTAGTACTTAGATAAGGATTCCAGATGCCCTGGGTTTTGACAGACTGTACTTGTTGTGTAGGGTTTGCTTATTCTTGACCTTAGATGTTCTCTATAGACACTTACAGGCAAAGATTTGAAGGTCTCAAGTGGAAATTTTACCCAAAAGCAATGTCAAAAGATCTGTGTGAAGCTTTGTAAATGGTCATGTTAACATTTCAGCTTATAAAGGAATTAGTGATTTACAAACCACTGACTTCAGTTCACAATTTCTTTAAAATAGTATAATACCAAAAGTCTCACTGAAGCCAGTAAGATCTGTTAAGATCTGTATAGAAAAGTCAATCATAGACCAATCTCCTGCAGCAAGAAATTATGGCTAATTTTACTAAGAATTTGTTAGAAAGGCATTTTGCCCTTTACTAATGTGAACCTAGAATTAGATATAACATTGACTATCTAGGTCTGTAATGTTAAAGTCCCTGCAGCAGGACACAATTCTTTGTCATATGCCAAATGCATGCCTTGAAAATTTGCAGATACCAAGAGCCTATGTAAATACATACAAATCCCTTCATTCCACGGTAACAGCTGGTGCTTATGTAGCATTTGGATAAGAAAGAAATGGATTTCAGTATCTTCCAAAACCTGTTTTGTCAAGTAAAGGAGTACTCCAGCTTTAAGTATGGCTCTGTGATTTCACTGCAGACATCCAATAAACTATAGGCAATAAGGTCATTAGGAGCACAGGAAAAGCACCAAGGACACAGTGTGTTCACAACCATTGAAACCTGATTGCTGACTCTACATCACCATCCATCACATAGGTATTTATTATCACTCATTGTGTAATGATAACAGCCTCATTTTTATAATGATTCATTGAGAGTCTATATAATCCTAAGTGTTTCATATTCTAAGAAATATAAATCAGTACTCATATACTCATTCATTCAAATGAAGTCCAGTTCCCTGATTTACCAATATCATATTACATTCAGAATATCCTATGATAACCACAGGATGCATGATCACTGCTTTATACAGCAGTGCTACATGTAAAGCAATCATCCACTAGGACACATGGCTTAAACCATGCATCCCCCAGGAAGAATGGAGAGCCATTTGTATGACTCTCTAGCTAAATAATTGATGTAGTGTTGAGACCTTGAGCCGATGATTCTCATTCAAAGTCCCCACCTCACCCGCTCTGGGCAGTTTTGAATTCTGTCCTTATTCAATTTTGGAGAAAGTACTTATACTCAGAGAGACCCAATTTCTAAATTTTGAAATATCCTAGTGTGATTAGGTTATCTTTGAGTACCTTGCAGCTGTAGAATTTTAGATTTCTTGATGGAAATGGTTCTACATAACAGATGGACCCAGCAAGATTTTTATCTGAAGCAACTTATGAAATATGGCCTGTCCATTCACAGCTGAGGATAAGAGAAAAGCAGGGTAGTTTACCAGGGTAATGAGGTCAGTGAGAAAGGGAACTCATTTTGTAATACAATTTTCTTTTATGGTATAATTCTATCCTTAATACCAAGCACATATTTTGATGTCCATAGTCTGCTTCCAATAAGTAGCCAGATCCTATTTTAAAAGTAGGGAAAAGTACAGAGGGATTAGGAGAGAATCATAGAGTATTTATGCAGAAAGCAGAGGTGGGCCAAGGAACATATTTACTGAACTCATAAATATACAGAAATATGTATAAGCACAGAGCAAGAGTAAAGACTCAGGTAAAAAAAAAAAACTGAAGAAAATGTCGCCAGTAGAAAAAGCTACTTATCAACCTTTCATGCTTAAATAGAATTTCTGAGCTGAATGATGTTTAGATTAATAGATGTTATGGAGAAGTGCTTAGAATTTTAATTAAGATGGGCCTAGGACTGAGAACAAGCCATTTATAAGTTATAATTTAATAGCACCTCTACTTCTTGTCTAGAAATAAGAGTAACAATTCTCATTTGAAATTTAATGCAATATACGAGAAGACGGTGACACTCAGAGGCATTTGCTAATCAGGATGCCATCTGCCTTTCACGTAGGACACTATAAGTCACAGAAATCAATTCATCTTCCCAGGATCCCATATCTAATTGTTGATAGAGATAACCCACTAAGTTTCTTTTAAGTTTCTCCTACTTCTCTGTCTCATTTTGTCTTTTATTTCTCCCCTTGATTGAAGATCCCAAGCCGCTTACAATAGACCCATAATATCAAGGGTACCAGTTTCAATCCTGCACTGATGCAGATTTTATAATCAATGATTTATTCAGAAAATCTGTTCAGTACTACTCCTGTGTGGTTTAAACCCAATGACAACCCAGTAATGGAAAGAATGAATAAGCTGGAGTTACTTATCCATCCTGGGACAGACAAAGCAGATAGTCTTCCAAAGTAAAATATCAGGAGTTTAGCTTTCCATTACAACGCAGCCATGTTATAAATTGTATCATTTGTGGAAACATCTGTATTCATTACTTTTTGTTAATGGGATTAAAACAACAATTGGCAGAAAGCATGTATTTAACTTGCAGCTCCAGGCAGAGAGTACACAATAGTGGGAGAGGCATGGAAACGTGCAGCTAGAGGGGAAAGCTAAGCAATCACATCTCCATCCACACACAAAAAAACAGAGAGTGTAAATTGGAATTTACAGTCCTGTAAGAGACAATGATGTGAGATACCCCTCTGTATGCTGTGAACATGTTTTATTATCATTGTTTAATAAAGAAGCTGCTTAGGTCTATGGCAGGATAGAATATAGCCAGGCGGGAAATCCAAGCAAAAATAAAGGGAAAAGGAAGGCAGAGTCTGGAAGATGTCAGCAGTTGCTGGAGAAGCAAGATGTGAGGTATGAGCCTCGTGATAAAATATAGAATAATAGAAAGGTGTTAGTTTAATATGAAAGACCTAGTTTAATAACAAGCCTGAGCTAATAGGCCAAAAACTTTGTATTTAATATAGGTTTCTATGTGGTTATTTAGGACTGGGATGCCAGGAAATGAAAGTGCAACCTCTGGATACAGAGCAAGAATATAAACAGCCTGCCTCTGTGATTTATTTCTTGCAAGGCTCTACTTCCAAAAAGTCCCACAACCACCAACCAGGGACCAAATATTGAAATACCTGAGCCTATGGGAGACATTTCTCATTCAAACCACCACAAGGTTCATGGTATATTTGGTGCATTTTTCTAGAATGAAACTTCCATAATTTAAATTTCTCTGAAAGTTTATGAGTTACTCTATATCATTATTAAATTTATTCTAAGCTAAATTAGAAGTCTGCTTTATTGTTTAAACCCCATCTGTTGTCCTGCATTTTAAATGAGTTATAGAAGCTTTATCCCAATTGAGGAGTTGTTACAAAAAAAATATTAATCAGAATCTGCCAATTACTACTCTTAACTCAGGAAACTTTCTTCTTTTTTTTTTCCCCATTTTCAGTAATTACATAAAAGACGCCTCCATTCCTGGCCGTACATGTGTGATATGCAGATGTTTAAAGTTCTGAGGTTGGATAGTAAGTTGGTTTAAAAGAAAGCATGTTAAATGCATTCACCTGTTGACTACATGCAAGATTCGTAGTAGTGAATGAGAATGGGTCTGGATGACTAAAGATGCAGCCAAATCTATCTTGCAGCAAACCCAGCGGCAATCAAATCAGTTCTACTCCATTTTCCATTTTCAGCCCTTTCCTTCTCCCGAGAAACAGACACTGAAACAACCAAAGTTCTCTCTCACAAACCTGTCAACATCTTTCCATGTATAAGGCCCTGTCAACTATTGTTCCCATTTTCTTTCTAAGAGTCCAAAACTGGAAGAAAAAAAAACTGCCTAGAGTCACAGAGATAGTAAGTGACAGAGCTGAGTTTTAACGAAACGGCCATTGCTTCTTCTCCCCATGTGATTGACTGTCTTGTACTCCAGACGTTTCTCAGTCTCATTGTGCTGCTTTAGAGCCTGACATACATAGTCAAGCCTTTCTTTGCTAATTCAAGCACTAGCCACTCTCTGTAGCCCAGCACAGGATCTTCAACTGAAATGAAGTTTGTTTTATATCAGCAGTTTTTCCCTGTACAATCAATACAGACTTTGTCATCACTTTTTGCTGCTTTTTAATGTATATTATTCTGTATTAATCATCTTACATATATTTTCTCCTCTGGGAGAGTCAAAGTCAACTCCTATGGTTGGTATATACCAATTTGAGGTGTCTCTAATGACTTCTCCCAGTCATCTTCTTGAATATTCCCTCATTCCTGGGGCATGAGGAAGGGTATTGATACAATGTTCACATTAATTTTGATCATGAAGGGAACATGCATCCTAGATGATTTGAATGACTGAACACCTCCTTCATATTAACTTCTTCAAAGATTTTTCATGTGCCCTCAACTTATTGAAGTAAATGTATCCTCAAAGGTCTTTTAAATAACTCCAACATCCTAGTAGCAAATCCTATTTTTAATGGTGATCTCAATGTTGAAAGATTTTAATTTAACCAGAAAGAAATCATATGGTAATCCATTAGGGGAAGGTCATTTTTTTTTAATTTTAGAATTCTGGGGAGGGGGTTAGTGTTTAGAGATTTTGTTTCATTGTTTTATTGATTGGATGGCTAGTTTTGTAAAGCAAGTGACATCTCAATGTCCTTTCATCATGACCTCCAGGAAACAATGACCTTACACTGAAATTCTTTGGCCATTGAACCTACTATTAAGGATAATAAAGGCCAAGTATGAGCTCAGTAGAAATATTTGCCTTCTTATCAATCTAAATTACTTGGAGCTAGTCCTCCAACCCCAATAATCAGACATTAAATAACAGAAAATATAAGAAATCAAATGCACAGAGATGCATTGATATATCACTACATCAAATTTGCTTTTCAGAATTTATATTAAGTGGCCCAATTACTATCTTCATTTGCAAAGAATTACATTCGCATAGAATTCACTTCCTGTTCAAAGTACTAATGAACAGTTACCATGTGATATAATTGCATGCTTTTTCTTCAGTAATCTGAGCATCTATTGTGTTCCTGATATTAAAATCTGAATTTTAGTTTTATACATGTCATCAAAAACTAAAGACTGTTTTAAATCTTAATATAAGACTCTTGAAAAAGTGTAACTTGATTGCATTACAATGCATTTTCCACTGTGATTGCTTATGACAACACTCATTATAAAGAATCGATAGTATTCGTTTTGGTTATCCTAGTAATTGCACAGTTCTCTCCTGGAAAGGGAGGCTGGGAACTTTCAACACATTTTCTCCTTTATTCTTGTCCAGTTATATATTTGTCTGATGTTGTTCTATGTCTAATTGACGTGACTACACTGCCTGTGGGAGAATCAAGTCATACACTCCAGAGAGTCTTTGTAAATAACTCTACCAACAAAAAACCTGTGGTAGGATATGACATAACGATGGAAAAGGCGGAATGACTACATTAATTATGCTCCAATTATGGTATTCTATTATATAGCTCTAGCCTACAGTACAAGAGATTCATCTAAATACATAAATTTAAATAAATAATCAGCAAAATGACTATTTAGAGCATTTCAACTGCATATGTTCCATTATAGGATTGGATTTACAGAAACTGCTAAGGCTGTCAACAGTTGTGTGGAAAACAGGGGTAGATATTTAGGAAACGTCCTCTTGAAGTTTTTGTTGACATAAATGTGAGTCATTTCTTTAACATCGTTATGCAAAACCCAGGTTACAAACAAAGGAGAAGAAAACAGATACAGAACATAGACCTAAAAGTGAAGCAGGCTGCATAAATCTGCTCTTCCCTTCTTCCAGGATATCACTAAAGGTGCATGCCTACATGAGATAGTTTCATCTCAGAAAGAGCCCAGGCACCATTTCTTTATGCAACAAACACCACCTGAGGGTCACGATGTGTCAGTTTCTGTGCTAGGCACTGAGAATTCAGTGCTATAGGAATAAACAGGTGACCTGGATATGATAGCCCTGCAGGAAAAATCACCTCAGAAATTACTAGTAAGACGACCAGTGTTTCAAAGAGCACCTGAAGTGCTTTTCAGCATCGTAGGCTTATTACATTTGAGTTCCAGGGATTAAACTCAAGTCATCAGGCTCCATGGCAACCACCTTTACCCACTAAGCTTTTAATGCATAACCCACGGGTTCCTTCATTCACCGATTCAGACTGTCTATGGTTTTAATACATCACAGTCTGACCATAAAAATGAAAACTTAACTTACGGTTTGCTACTTCTGTCAGGCATACAATGTCACCTCCAAATTACTCACTGGGTTTTTTCCTTCTTACAAACTTTTTTTCCTGCAATGGCTAACAGAATCTATGACATAATATAGATAGTAAAAGATGTATTCTCTTTGAACTTCGCAGATATTCCAACATTAGAATAGCCAAGGTCCTGGGTGGTTTTGTTTTTGTCCTGACAGCCCAAAAGATTTATATGCTAAGTTAATAAAACATCTCATGAAAATTGGGGCAACAATTTTTATAGGGCCAAGTGTTGAGCTTCACAGTCTTATTGATGTTGACCATCATTGAGAAGGTCTTTAAGTTGTCTGCAATTTGAAGTCATACCTAATGCCATTGTAGATGTGTCCTCCTCAAGCACAGGCTGGATTTATAGATTTGTTTTCATCTTTGATCAGGACATTGTTTTATATCATACTGCAGAGATGGCAGGACAGTAATGGTTTTCTCTGTTGTGTGCTTAATAGAAATTGCTTTTTACTGCTTTTAGATTCTTTATATAACTCTATTTTCTTCAGGCTCAAGTCCATGTTACTGTCTCTACTGTGAAAAATGACCAGCAATCCCTTGCAAATGTTTGTGTGGAAGCATTTCCACATGACTGATTCTGGATCTTATCAATAAGACCAATAGCATATTGAGTCAGAGTACCTTGGCAAAGGGTTTCAAATATCACAAAATAAAAATTGTTCTTTTCATATGTGCAGCATCCTCGTCTCAGCAAAAAGTATGTGAACTTAATAAATCCAAACTATTGCTCAACTTATTTCACTGGATTTCAGTAGAAGTGGATCAAGTAGCAAGTAGTCAAGTCCTGCCGCACATTCAGGAATCACTGCGAGGCATTTTATAACTGTCAGAGTGCTATCACAATGACACTTTCTGTTATACCTCTTTATGAGTCTCAGCAATACTTCATCAAAATATCAAGAACCATATATCAAGACTCATAGCACTCATAAATAGTGCTAGTTCCCAGGGCAATTAAACTCTACTTGTAGACTGATGTCCTTGGTACCTTGCTTCGTATTCAATATCTTAATGAAAACATCTCTGGAAAAAAATATATATGTGTGTGTGTGTATGTATATGTATATATACATATATACGGAAACTGCATGGCTAATAACAGCATAGTTTTCATGTTTGCCTTCAATTTAAAGAATGACACTTATTTTCTCCAGTTCATGTGTTGAAGACAAATCCTCACAAGCATACCAACATCTGGTTTGCTTTCTTAAAATTCTCAGCAAGAAAGCCATCTATGTCATTTTTTGAAAGTCTACATGAGTCAAGTGACTTGGGGTTTGGTGGTTTTGTTTGCTTGACTTTTTACTTAGGATAGGATCTCACTATGTAGTCCAGCCTACTTTTGAACTTGCTATGTAGACAAGCCTAGTCTTGAACTCACAGTAACCCATCTACTGTTGCCTCTCAAGTGCTACGATTAAAAGCATGGTACATGGCCATTAAATGAGCTTCATAAAAAGAGATAAGGACAGTTTTCACAAGGATCAGATTATGTAACTTTAAAGAAAGTATTTCTGGCGTTTCTGGATCTCAAAAGTGATCGGCTTTACATGGTAAGCTTACCATATAGAAATTTAAATATTTTTCCTGTCTTCCAAAATCCAAAAGGAAAAAAAGATAAACTAATTGCTACACCATTTAGGAGAGAAAAATATGAGTGCTACATTAACAACAGGAGCAATTATTCATTACTTGGTGTTTCTGAATCAATAATAGAAAATTGAATAAAGAAAAATATTCATCCATAACGAACAGATAGAATATAAGGAAAATATTTTATATTATAATTCAAGAATACTTGTCATCCTCTACAAGCACAAAAAATGATTTATTAAGAAATATTGGGGGGGTTATTTAGTTCAGTGATGAAGTGCTTTCCTAGCCCATTCAGGACCCTCATCAATATCCAGGTGAAAGTGGGGGAGGAAAAGGAGAAAGGAGGGAGGGAGAGAGAGAGAGAGAGGGAAGAAAGGAAAGAAGAGAATGAGGGAGGGAGGAAAGAAGGAAAATGAAGGAAGGAGATTGCTATGCTTTAGTTGTTTGCAAGTAATTATGCTATGATAGTATCCACATCTCGAGGGGGAACTGATCTATCAAAGACTATGTAGGTCAGAACCACAGCACTATAAAATATTTTATCAACTATCGAAGATACTCTTGCTTAAATGATAGCAGAAAGAAACATACTATGCAGCATTTTTTTATTTCCTCAATTCAGAATGACTGTCTCTAAAAGAACGCATTGTAGCCGGTGGCTTTACTGTGGAAGTCATCTGCTCTTGTATGTACGGTGTCTGTGTTGTTGGAGAGTGTCTGGCATGCATGGGAATGTTGAAATGGCAGTCCTTGACACTGTCTCATTAACCTTGCAGAGTGCTGGGCCACACCATGCTCAGATGGCCTGTTTGAAAGCGGCTGCTTGACGATGTCGATGATGATAATGATGATGATGATGACAATGACCACTGATAGGTTAGTTGGGGACCTTCTGTTGTCCCCTAAATATGATTTCCTCCAGTTGGTCAATTATTTCTCTTGCTCTACTAAATGGTAAAGGGCAATTAATGTATAAACTAACGATTCTCATGCCTCATAAAATATTAGTGAAGCTAGTAAATATAATTTATAGCTAAGGGTAGAGAAATTGTACTTACCAAAACAAAATTTGATTTAGAAAATGTTTTAAGGAGATTTATGATGTAATAAAAATTAAAATGTAAAATATAAATAAAAATTTCATTTCAACATCTCCTGTCTCTTTCATCCTCCATATGGCTTTGCCATAAATAGAATAATTATTAGCATAAGTAGCTATCAAAACAAGTTTTATACTTGCATTTGGCGAGTTGCTGTGTGATCTCCAGTTTTGCTGTTTGTGCATGTGTGTGTGTGTGTGTGTGTGTGAACTGTGAACTTTGTTCTATTTGGAAGGGAATGAGTTCCAGGATTTTAATGTCCTGTATCTTAAATACTGTGAGCTATGTCAGCACATGGAAGAGAAAGCTGTACGCAACCTTTGGCACCTTTCTTGCTGCTTAGAAGTTAAATTGAGGGACGCGTCTTCCTGTTACCAAAGATTAAAAAGAAAGAAAAAAAGATCTTCTGGTCAGTTTGCAATGTGTTCATCAATAAAAGTCCTGCTCCTGAAGCGCAGGGTCAAGGCAGTCCAATCTGAACTTCCGCGAGATGGAATGGCAGCCAAGAGAGAGCAATGGGGCCATTCAGAAGATGCCTAGGCTATAGCTGAAGGACTACCTGCTGCCTTGCAGCCTCAGGAAATGACTATCGCTGGTCACTCTGTGGTAATTTAGAGGCCAGATTGAAGATGAGGTACATTAGCACTCAGCTCTTCTGAAAGTGGAAATAATTGAAGCAGCTATTAAAACACTGAGAGAGGTTATGGTTCTTGTTTTCAACCTTGAGACATATTAATGTGGGGTATGTCTAAAGCATTTGTCTATAAAATTGCCTGTTATTTGTCCCTTTATTAGTGCTCTTTTGTTTTCACAGGGACAATCCTGAAAAGGGAGTTTTGTCCTTTGCATCATGTATCTGAAGTCTTGACCTTTCACAGTCAACAATCTGACAAATTGCAGGCTGCACACAGAGCAGCCAACAATAGAGGTTTACATGTCTAAAATGTTCCCGCTCTCACCACCTGCACATGAGGCAAAAACATTCTGTGTCCTGTAACTCACTAACAGCTGACCCTGAACCAGGAGGTGGATGGTTTGGCATTTGATAATAAGAGGTACTCATTATCATAATCAAACAGAAGCAACATCTTAATGAGCATCGTATTACAACATGGCACAGAATTTATTTTCATTAAATTCAAATTTCAACATTTGATTTCACTTCCAATGCCTTAGAAGTGGAGACCAAAAACTAAGATTTCTCAAAAGGTCTAAATTTAATGCTTGGCTGAAAAGGGTTGAAATTCGGTGAGGTATTTTTACCATACAAATAGGCAGCATCAGTTAATAAAACTACTCAGCATGCCCTCAAAAAAGAAACACAAACACCAAACCAGGCACAAACCATTTATCTGCAGTGGCATACTGGCTACAAGATATGCTAAGGCAACGGTAGCACAAGCTTGTGGGAGCAACCACCCAACAACTGATTTGACATAAGGCCCATTCCAGAAGATGGAAACCATAACCAGCCCTGCTTAGGTGACCAAGAACCTGAGACTAGATAGCCTAGGGACCTAGGGTAACCAAATAATACTGGTCAAAAAAATGTAGTGATCAAATAACTCCTAATGTTATTCTGCTGTATTCATAGATCAGTGTTTTATGCAATCAGCTGAGAAGCTTCTTCCTGCAGCAGACAGGAACAGCCGTAGAGATTAAGAGCCAGACATTACATAGAGTGAGAGACCTTGGAACATGCAGACCTAGATGCATGTCTCCATCACATCCCTTCCCTCAGAGCTCAGGGAACCCCACAGAAGAGGAGTCAGAAAGAGAGTAAGAACCAGAGGAGATGGAGGACACTAAGAAAACAAGACCCTCTAAATCAACATGAGCAAAGTTCATATGAATGCACAGAGACTGAAGCAGTGTGCACCAGCACAGGTCTGTACCGGGGCCTCTGTGGTTATAATACAACTTCAAGTTTGGGTGTGAGAATGAGGAATTCTCTGATTCTTGTGTCTTCTCTTGGCTCTTTTTTTTCCTATTGTTGGTTTGTTTTGTCCAACTTTGATGTGATAAATTTGGTTTCATATTATTGCTATATTTTTAAATGAATGAATGAACGAATGAAGGAATGAAAACCTGGGGGCTAGGGTAGGAGTTAACAGAAGTGTCACTTATATCTTCTTGAAGAGGGAAAATCAACTTTCCCCGAAGGAATGACACTGGATAGATTAACCACTTCAGGACAGGACAGTCATTATGTTTGGGAGTAGTTGACCAACCTATCATGGGCCCCACAGTGTGTGTGTGTGTGTGTGTGTGTGTGTGTGTGTGTGTGTGTGTGCGCGCACGCAGATAATCTTATTTAGCTAAAGTTTGGTGGGGTTTGTTGTGGGAGGATTGAGGAGGTTGTGCAGCTTGGTGGGTAGGGAGGGGGAGATAATCTGGAAGGACTTCTATGAACGGTAGAATATGATCAAAACATATTTAAATTTTAAAATTGTACTAAATAAAAAAATAAAATAAAAGGCAAACATCTAACGCAAGAGTGAGCAGAAATGGAAAAAAACGCTAATAATAATTCTTTTATTATAAATCTTTACAACTAATATTTTCAAGATTAAGACCAGGCTTTAGGACTTCAGGTATGATTCAGTCGAGTTTGAATAAATTAATTTGGGGAAACTGTAAAAAGTCAATTGTTCAAGTATTCTAATGAAAATAAAATTTCTAAATAAAATTACCTAAGAGCTTTTATTCATAGCTATTGACTATGTAAAGTCTATAAAATAGTTTAATACTAGCAAACTTTAGCATATCATGGTCAAATTGGAAATCTGAAGACTGTTTTTTTTGCAACTTACACCGAAAGCACTTGAAAAAATGGGCTAAGCTACAGAAGCAGTAATTTATTTCTGACCTCCATTCATTTCACAGTCACAGACTGAAGCATAGACACCATCAATAGGCTAGGGAATAGGAATCCTACAATAGGGATACAATGCTTTTCCATCGAGATTGGTAGTGGTAAAAGAAATGAGTCTACACATACAAAACTTGTCATAGACATAATGTTATGTGGTAGAGATTTGTATAGAATGAAGTCTTTGTCTTTCTAGAAAAATTGAAATCAGCTGGACATTCAACACTTCAGCCAAACACTGAAATGAATTGGAATTTGCCTATTGAGCAAAAGTAAAAAGAAAGCAAAAGTTCTTCTAAAAGTGGATATCCAAGATGTAGAAGTAGGATACCAAAAGGGAAAAAGAAAAAGAAAAACTCCCAAATCCTGGGGACTGTGCATATGTTTTAAATGCCAACATGCAGTACTCCTGTCTTAGCTGGAAAGAAATGGAGCCTTGACTGAACTCAGTTGTGAAGGTTTTACATATGATCCCAAAGAATTTGAAATTTAAAGTCACATATAGTGCAGCCAAGTAAAGATTTCATTAAGAAAATAGAGGCATTGAATTTGTGTTTTAGAAGTTGACTCATTTCATGGATAAAATTATAAATCTTGAATGGAAATGCAAAACATTTTCTATTCTGTGAAGAATGTCCTTGGGACTTGGATAGAGAGCGTGTTGAAACTGAAGATCACACATTTGGTAGCCTCCTTCAACTTCCTTTATTGTCTTAACATTGTGTTGTAGAGGTATTGCCAATGGATGTTTTTCCTGATGTTTTTTTCTTAGCAAGTTCATTATTTCATTCATTAAAAGATTGGTTTTGCACATTGTGTGTGCCTATCATCTTTACTGAAAGTGTGCATAAAATGTAATCATTTTCTAGTGGAATCCATGGGGGTCATTTAAGTATAGATTCCTGCCATCTGCAAATATAGTTTGACATTATTTTTCCAATTTTTGTCATTTTATATATTTTGCTTGTCTTGCTGCTCTGTGTAAGTCTTTGAGCATCATATAGAGCAGGATCCTATAAGAGTATGGAGTGGGCATATTTATCACTCAGATTTTCAAGGAAATGCTCTGGTTTTCCCCATTCAGTATAATGTTCTCTATTCATTTGTCATATGCAGCTTTTATTATACTAAGTTGTGTTCTCTCTATTCTTAGTTTTTCATGATTTTATCATGGATCATGTTGTGGTTTTTCAAAAACCTTTTATGCATCTTTCTATGATGATCATGTGATTTTTGTTCTTTTTTTAACTTTTCAACTTTTTAATTCTTTTTTCTTCCAAAACATTCTCTTTTTTGTTTATTACTTTATAAACAATAACAATCAAAATTTCCACTTCTTCTCCTCCTCCCACTTCCCTTCCACTCCCCCACTCACCCTCTTCCTCTCCCCCTCCAGTCCTAAGAGAGGACAGGGCACTCTGCCGTGTAGAAAGTCCAAGGCCCTCCGCTCTCCATCCAGGCTTAGGAAGGTATGCATCCATATGGAATAGGCTCACAAAAAAAGTACATGCAGTAGGGACAAATCAAAACAACTCTGAGATACCATTTTATACCTGTCAGAATGGTTAAAATCAAAAACACCAATGATAGCCTATGCTGGAGAGAATGTGGAGTAAGGGGACCACTCATCCATTGCTTGTGGGAATGTAAACTTGTGCAACCATTTTGGAAATCAGTGTGGTGGTTTCTCAGAAAATTGGAGGTAAACCAACCTCAGGATTCAGCAATATCACTCTTGGGAATATATCCAAGAGATGCCCAATCATACTACAAAAGCATTTGTGATTTCCGTTCTTAAATCTATTAAGAGAGTGCATTACATTTTTTATTTACATATGTTTAACCAACTTTGCATCTTGGAATAAAATCAAGTTGGTTGTGATGAATGATCTTCTTAATATGTTATTGAATTCAGGGTGCAAATTTTTATGACAATTTTTGCATTCATGTTCATCAGGGAAATTAGTCTATAGCTAGACTCTTTCTTTGTTGCTGATATGCCTATCTAGTCTAGGTATCAAAATAATACTAGATTCACAGTATGAATTTAATCAAGTTCTTGTAATTATCATCTTTAATTGTCAGTTTGACACAGTCTAGGATCTCCTGGGAAGAGGGTCTCAATGAGGGATCCTTTAGATCAGATTAATCTATGGGAAAGCCTGTGGATGCTATCTTGATTCTATAAACTGAAATGAGAAGACTTGTCAACTATTGGTGTCACTATTCCCCAGAAGGGTATCATGACCTGTACAATAGTAGAGAAATCAATCTGAGCATTAATTTCTGCTATATGTTCTTAATTATGGATGTACAATGACTACACACTCCACAAGTTCCTGCTATTCTGACCTTGTTGCTATGATGCACTGTAGCCTGAAATAGTGAGATCAAAGAAATCCTTTCCCCCTACCTTTCCATAGGGAATTTAGTCATAGTAACAAGAAAAGAAACTAGAAAAGCTTAATTCTCTTTTTTGAAATAGCATTAAAAAATGCTACTTTTCTCTTAAAACATTAGTAGAATTCAGCCTTGGATCCACCCAACCCTGGGTTTTTCTTCATGAAGAAACTTGATTATTGCTTCAATTTAATTACCTGTTCTGAGTCTGTTTAAATAGTTTGTACATTTAGAAATGTATCTATTTGTTGTTGTTCTTCTCCAATTTATGGAATATGGTTTTTCAAAGTATTCCCTAATAATGTTCTGTATTTCACTGGAGTGCATTGTAATAGCCCCTTTTTCATCAATAATTTTGTTAAAGTTCTCATTCCTTTTTTTGGTCTATTTTTAGAAAATTGTTTGTCAATATTGCTAATCTTTCTGAAAATTTTTTTTATTTTTATATTGTTCTCTTAGGTATCTATTTCATTAATTTCTGTCTTAATTTTTACTATTTCTCACCAGAGATTGCATTCAGATTTAATGTGAGCACTTATAGGTACAAACTTTTGTAGCACACAATAAAAACCCAGAGACAGATATTGGCATTCAACTTGAAGATCAGAAAAGCAAAGCAGCCAAGTGACTAGAGAGTTCTTACCTCTAACAAATCATCAGACTCCAAGAGCTAGTTCCTGTCTCATTCCAATTTATATTCCTCTGTAGTGCTGGGATTAAAGGTAGGGGCCATCACTACCTGGATCTGTTTCTGCATTGATCTTGTATAATTCAGGGTGGCCTTGAACTCACAGAGATGCTTCTGCCTCTGTCTTCTAAATCCTGGGATTAAAGGTGTGTGACACCACTGCCTGACCTTTGGTGTCTTAGTTTTTTTTTTTTAATTGATTTTTACTGAGCTCTACATCTTTCTCTGCTCTCCTCCCTGCCTCTCTCCTCCCATTCAACCCTCTCCCAAGGTCCCCATGCTCCCAGTTTACTAAGGATATCTTGTCTTTTTCTACTTCCCATGTAGGTTAGATCTATGTATGTCTCTCTCTTAGGGTCCTCCTTGTTGTCTAGGTTCTCTGGGATTGTGATTTATGGGCTAGGTTGCTTTGCTTTATGTTTTAAAACCACTTATGATACATGTGATAATTGTCTTTCTGGGTCTGGGTTACCTCACTCAAAATAATGTTTTCTAGCAAATTTAGCATTTATCGGCAAAATTCAAGCTGTCGTTATTTTTTTTTCTGCTGTGTAGTTCTCCATTGTGTAAATGTACCACATTTTTCTCATCCGTTCTTCAGTCGAGAGGCATTTAGGTTTTTTCCAGGTTCTGGCTATGACAAACAATGCGGCTATGAACATAGTTGAGCACATGTGTGGCACGATTGAGCATCCCTTAGATATATACCCAAAAGTGGTATTGCTGGGTCTTGACAAAGGTTGTTTTTTAATTTTCTGAGAAATCGCCACACTGACATCCAAAGGGGCTGTATCAGCTTGCATTCCCACCAGCAATCCAGAAGTGTTCCCTTTACCCCACAACCTCTCCAGCATAAGTTGTCATCAGTGTTTTTGA
>LOEQ01002059.1:281200-302236 GCA_001685075.1 Bramus lutescens | reverse complement strand
GTGTGCTTCATTTTCCACCTCTTCATTATCAAGCTGTTTCTTAAGAACAGTCAGTAGTCATTTTGCATGATGCTTAAAATCAATAAGCAAGAAAGATCTCAGGGGGTAGGCAATGAGAGGGAGTTCTATGTGGGAAGTGATTACCATAGCAACCAAGGGCCTATGAGAAGTAGGTCATTGAACTCGGAGTACTTAGAGGCTCCAAGGAGCACCACTTATAGCACTGCCTACATGAAGGGTACTTTTGAGGTTGTACATTGTCCAAACCCTGTCATTATAGCTGGAGCCCTGGTTGAACTTGATCTTAAACTGAGGGAGCAATCTACTCCCACCTAGATGCTAGGGATCCAAGCCCGGAAATGGCACTCCTGTCAGGCCACTGATACTCCTGACTCCAAAACTGTGTTCACAATTTTACTCTTTTAAAATTAAAATCTAATTTCATGTATTATTATTATGGTTTTGTTTTGTTTGTTTTTCGAGATAGGGTTTCTCTGTAGCTTTGGAGCCTGTCTAGTAACTCGCTTCATAGACCAGGCTGGCCTCTAACTCACAGAGATCTGTCTGTTTCTGCCTCCCGAACACTGGGATTATAAGGTGCGCTCATGTATTATTATGTTATCTGTGTATAGTGCGCTGTGCGTGGATGCGTGTGGATGAATGAGCGTGTGTGCACTTATGTGCCACAGTATGCATGTGGAGGTCAGACACCTACTCTCAGAAACTGTTCTCTCCCGCTACCTTGTTGAGACATGGTCTCTCTTACTGACCCTATGTGTCCTGCAAGCCAGCTAGCCCAGAAGCTTCCAAGAGATTTCCTGTCTTTGCCTCTCATATGTCCAAGGGAGTCCATATCTCTGTGGGAGTCCATATCTCTGTAGGAGTACTGCAGTTACAGATGTGAGCAACCACTTTGGCCTTTCTGTGGGTTCCAAGTATCAAACACAGGTCATTAGGGTTCAGTTAACAGGAAAATAGTCTTTGCTTATTACCAGTTGAGCTTGGTTGAAATGTTAAGCACTTAAGAGCCAGATGAGCTGTTTGGAAAGTACATAAGGTATCGTCTGTCGATCTCTTTGGGGGTTTTCCTCTCCAAACCAAATAAAAAGGATTCTACTGACTTTTTAGATGAATTCAGTTCACATTCAGCACAGGATTTACGATTTTAATAGCCAGGGCTAATATTCAAAGGGACAGAGCAGTGGATGGTTTGGACTTAAGCATTTTCTACATACAACCAGAAGAAAGGACTAAAACATCAACTGTTTTTAGAAGACATTTCACTGCATGAATGTATGTCCCCCAGGAAGAGAGTCAAAAGAGTGCATTCCCTTAATGACTGCATTTCAACATCTCATCAAGGACATACACACAAAACCATTCAGGATCATTTTCTTCCAAAGGCATCCAAAGTCATATGTCATTAAAATATAAATCTACCATTTCTGCCTGGAGAAACAAGTCTACTTCCTGGTTTGGGTAATACAATAGAATCCAGAAGGTAAAGAGAACTAGCTGCATGAGAGACTGGGTGTGCACAACTTTTAATATTAGGTTTTTAATCGTCACTGATGCTTTGAATGCAGCAGAGCTACAAAACACTCCTCACAAAGAGAGGTAAATATCATTCGGACCGTGGTGACCTGAAATTGAGCCCACCAGCAAATAAGTCACTGAACTTCACTATTCAAGCACTGTGAAGTTCCTGAAATGCAGCAAGTTAGGCTGTATTCTTCTTTATGTATAGCTTTTCAAAAAATATGGAGGAGTTTCCATTCCTTTCTTAAAAACTTCTACCCTCTGTGGACCCACCATTTGGTCTGTGGCAAAATGCACAGAGATCTATTAGTGTGAGAACTTCATGGGCCCACAAAGCAGAACCCTGAATATATAAACAAACACACTGACTCTAAGGCACCCATCTGCACCCCACCTCCTAGAAACCCCCCCTCTGCACCCTGCCTCCTTGGGACCTGAAAGAAAACAAAAGAAGTCTCGGTGTGATCAAAATGGCCAAGAACAAGAGCAACAACTCCCCCTGCCCCCATACACACAGGTGACCCCTTGTCTTGCTTCTGTATTGTTCAACTATTTCTGTAAAGGAGACTTTTGTAATTATTCTTGCTCATTGGGTCCTATGGCAGTTTGAACCCTATTGCTGAAAAAAATATGCCAAGATCTTTCATTAGCATACCACAGATTTTTCTTTTCATTATAAATCAAACTAAATAGGTCATGATTACCTAATCACTATGCAAAGTATCGCCTCTGGAAATCACACACATTCTCTGAAAGCTGAAATTCTTTTCTTAGTGCTTTAAAGACTAATTCTTCCCAGCTAACTTGCCACAGCTAATCATTCTCTCATGTTCACATTTTTTTATCCGATAAGATATAGAATGTGTGTTAGAATGGGAGTCATGGACACTAATACAGTGGGCTTTAATTAATTTAGGGGGAAATAGTTGTCAAAACTCTTTCCAACATATGATTAATAAGCCCCATCTGCCACTTTCCCTCAGCAGCCAAGCAAACAGGACTAGGGAAAGATTTGCTCCTAAAATTATATGGTTGATAATCTTATCTCTCCTTATTCCTAAGGGATCAGCTCTTCTCTACTAAGGAAAGTTCAACTTCATTCCTAAAGGTTAGTAAGACCACAGTCATTGGATGTATTAATCTCCAAGTCAATCCTACAGCTTTCGATGATATCCATGAGCAAATGACTTACACACACACACACACAAACACACCTCTGCCTTTAACTGTTCTCAGATTGTACTCTCAGTCTGACATTTCTTTCTGGAGTAGTTCAGACATGATCAAAACAGGTCACTGAGTGCCAGCTCCACCTCTGTGTCTCAGTCCTCCTGATGACAGCGTAGAGTCCTTGCAAGCCAGTAAAGCAGCTGACATAATACAAGATATACACCACTAAATCACTGTTGCCTATCACGTTGGTACTGATGCGGTCTCATTCCCTGTGTACACAGAATCCAGGCTGTGGTAACTGCGGCCCATGAAGTCACCGCCATGCTCTACTGACATTGAAGTGTGGACCGAATGGATGCTGTGTTGTTCAAGCATCTGCATGAGTCACACCCCATCACTTTGCTTCCCTCATCAGCTACCTCCAAACGACTGGGACGTCTTGGTCAGGCTGACCTCCAGATCCTCCCCCTGTTCTCCATGACTCTTGCTTACAATGGTCCCATGAATGATTTTCCAATTCCCTCCCATACCCCTCCACAACCTATTACATAATCGAATGGAAATGATCCATAAATGTGCGTCAGCCCAGGCTATTTCCTGCTTCAAACTTTCCAGTAGCATCTAAAACCCTTGGCACTGAGTTCTCACTTGACCTAGAGGCCTTAGAGGCTGTGCTGTCCACACAGTACACTGCAGACAGCCTAGACTTTCTTGAGAGATGACTTTTGGTTCCCGGAAGCTTCAAAGGTAATTCATGCCTCATAGTCTTGGTGTCCACTTTTTCTCAGCTTAAAAGTTCTTCTCTAGATCATTTAGCCTTGGATCTTTCCAGTCTGTCAGGTCTCTGTTGGAATCAGGCTTTATAACAAGATTGTCCTGCCTGGGACACCATACCAGCAGCTTCAGCCCTCTCTTCCAAGTCTCTAACTGGCAGATCACCCTCTAGTGTTGTCCTCACAGCACTTCCTGGTCAGCCTTTCCTGACAGTTTTTCACAGGTTGTTCCTGGAAGTTCCTCACCAGTTGATTTCATTATTTGTTTCTTCCTTGTTCTCTTGGACTGATTACATTCTGAGGACTCATGGGAAACCCTGCTCTACCCAACCCCTGGAGTGGCCACATCTCCAGGCAAAGCTCCTGCCCTGCTTCACACTCCTACAGTGCCCTGTATTTATCATTCCTGAACAAACCAAACAAAACTCTTATCTTTCTAATTCTATAACCCCACTGACTAAATCTGTGCTATTCATCCAAGAAATTTTCCACCCAGTAGACTGCTTGGCTACACCAATTTGTTTTTCAGACACGAAAAAACAGAGACTACCCATTTTTCCCGGTATGAATAGGCCTGAAGACTTCCTGGAACCTGCCTGCTGCAAGTCCACCTTCCAGGATGCATGTGCCTCTCTCCTCTTCCTGCCCCCATCCCAGCTTGGCACTCTGGACACACCCTGCACAGCTATTCCTAACTCTCCTTCCTCCCCACCTTCAGCCACTACACTACTGTGCTCACGTAGGGTTATCTAACTCCTGAAGTGATTAGGGAGGCCAGAAGAGGCAGCCCTTCCTATTCCCATACCTCAAAGCAAAGTTTAGATTAGTATGACTTGAAGGCCAGAGTCTTAAATTCAGTGCAAAGGGAACCAGACACAGGGAACTGGAGGGTGTTCAGCCACACACTGTCAGGGCAATTCATTGGTATTGGTCATCAAAGGGCAAAGACAGAAGCCCAGACCATTGATAGATAAATATATTGAATCTAGTGCCTAATGCTCCACTGTCCTTTTCTGGAGGTTGTTCCTATGGTGGTGTTGTGGTACTATTTTAAGTTGATGCAAACAGGTATGTTGTTTATAACCTTTTCACAGCTATCATCATGAGATGAAGGAAGGCTGGCTATCTAGGCTCTGGAGAGGAAATCAAAGACCTCCATGTTCTCTTCCTCTAGGATGCATCCTAGCTAGATGAAGCTTTGGACATGTGCACATAGCAACCCAGAGGGCACATGGGCCACACTGCAGGCAAAGAGAAACAACTGTTGACATGGATACTAAGGCAGCTACTGTAGGGAGCCTCAGGCTCCATTCAGGTCCAGCTCCTCATACAAAGGGCATCTTCCACAGCACCGAAAGTTCTTAGACATCAGTGCTTAAGAACTAGCAGGTGAAATTAGCATCTCACAAAAATGGAAATAATTGCTGTCAATCATCAGTGGTACTTCTTACTGCCAGGTACTAAGCCCAGGGGCAGAGAACTGCAAAGAGAAAAACTGATTTGCACATTGGTACTAGACATACATGGAGACAGTATCTTCATATGCTAATTAATGGAGCAGGAAAGAAACGCATGACTCAATGTCAAAAGAATTCTTGAAAACTGACCTTGGGGCTAAAGTTAAAGCATGGGACAGGAAGCCCTTCTGATTTCCCATCAGCCACTAGTGCTCCACACACAAAAAGAAGAAAAAAATCTTATATGTAAAACATTTTCCCTATAAGAGCAGCTAACAAGGAAAATATTTAAATCATCAAAAGAGCCATATATGGACTTTGGGTCTAATTTCAGTGTGTGAAATTTTATTTATGTTTTTAAATTTCAAGTACTTTATAATAAAGTCTTAACAGAAACAATTTTTTAAAAAAGAGTCATAGCTAAACATCTCATGTATGTTAAAAAAGAATCCAATACAAAAATCCTGTACAAAATAAGAACATTGCAAGCCAAACAACTTGTAGGTCCAAGTTAACTTTAACTATTCTCTACAAGAGAAACATAAGTATATTTCCAAAGAGAAGAGGCCAGAGTTTTCATTTTAGTTTGTTTCCCACAATCTGTACAAGAACTGTGAATGAATTTTTAGATTAATTGAAAACAGAAGCCGGGCAGTGGTGGCGCATGCCTTTAATCCCAGCACTCGGGAAGCAGAGGCAGACAGATCTCTGTGAGTTCGAGGCCAGCCTGGTCTGCAAGAGTTAGTTCCAGGACAGGCTCCAAAGCTATAGAGAAACCCAGTCTCAAAAAATCAGGAAAAAAAATGAAAATACATAGTGAGTGTCTCATATTCTGAGAAAAAACAAATCCTGCCCATTTACAGCTTCTGAGGAAAGATGACGAGAGGCTGAGGAGATGGCTCAGCTGAGAAAGCACCTGCTGTAGATGCCTGAGGACTTGGGTTTGTATCCCTAAGAATCTACCAACAAATTGAGCACTGCAGCATGTGCCTGTAGCCCCACTGCTGTGGAGTGGGGAGACAGAGAGATCCCGAGAGTTCACTGACAATAGGAATTGATATGCTCCAGGTCCAGTAAGATGTTTTTGACCTGAACTCAAAAGATAATATGGGAGGTGATCCAGGATCTGCAGAACCCTGTGGTTTATAGCTGCAAGGCTTGACACAGACCTCAAAAGGCAGATCACACGTGGGTCTAAAATTCTACCTGGACGAGCAGGGACTGGGCCTATGCGAGTGCACCACGATGCTCAGACATTCATTCAAGTCTCTCAGTTTGGAAAGACCAAGGAGAACTAATACAACGTGATGGGGAAACTCAATAAGCAGTGTTAAACAATGGAAAATTTCCCTCCGTTGAGTGTTTAGAACATGGTTACCCTCAACAGGGGTGGAGTGAGAGTGTCAGTGTCTGGCTCCATACCAAAATTCAACCCTCTCTATTAATATTCCCTTCATTTTCATCATCTCTCTTACAACATTCCTGATTCTGGGACTCTAAAACAATTCATTTTGCCACCTTTCAGATTTTGGAAAAATAGCATCACCAAGTGTCATCAGAAGACAAGTTTGTAAACTCTGTGTTGTCCCCTAAGGATTTGTGAGCAATTTTTGGCACGCGCTCTAGCACTTTACCCCATGCCCAGCTGTTTGTCATCACTTTTGTGTCCGGCTCTGATGAATGGCACTTATCTTGAACAGAACAGAAAACTGGCAATGATGAACTAACTCTGTCAGAGGCCTACACATCCCTTGTTCCAGGAAACAACTAACTTCAAAACATAGTCCTGCCCTGATACCAGCCAAAGATGCCTGAAAGCCAGGAATCTTTCACATGGGCTAACGCTGGTCGGATGTGAGGGTTGCCAGAGTGACGAGCAGGCAACTCTAACTTTACTACTGTCTCATCCCAATGCCAAGTCTCCTGGCCTTTCCATCCCATGATAACTGATAGTCACCAAGGTAACAGGATCAGAAAGAGACACAACAAGAGTGAAAGGAAGGAGCACTCAACTTCCCGGGAAGCCTCTGCCCATTCCTAGGAGACATGAGATAGAGGTACCAACTCATTCCAGTCAGAATGGCTAGCTTCAGTAAATAAATCTGACAACAAATGTTGAAAAGGATGTGGAGAGATAGGAATCTAATCCAGTCTTGGTGGGGTACAAATTAATATAGGCATTGTGGAAATCAGTTTTGAGATTTTCCAAATATTAAAAATAGAACTATCATATGACCCAATTATTTCATACCTGGGAATATCCCAAGAATCCTATAACCTATCACAGAGATATGTGCAGTCCCATGTTTATTGCTGCTTCTTTTACTACAGCAAAGAGTTGTGAATCAACAGATAAATGGACAATGAAAATCCACTATGTAGATACATGTATATATGCACATACATGTAAAATACATGTATACTTGCATATATGTATATATACATGCATATGTGTGTATGCATATACACATGTATACATAGTGGGTATATATGTATATTTACATTATATAGATAGTCTATTTTCATAGATAGACAAATAGATAAAGATTAGATATAGATATAGTGGAATACTATTCAGCTCAAACATAAATATGATCACACAATTGGCAGGAAATTAGATGGATTTAGAATATACAATATTAAGTGAGGTCACATAATCTCTGAAATATTCATATTCTCCCTCCTATGCACAATCTATGCAAAGCCAAATGTGTGTCTGGGCATCCCATGTAGAAATGAAACAAGAAAGGCTAATGTTAGGGCATAAGAAAGGACGGGATGTGGGTAACGGACACGAGTGATGAAAGGGAATGTAAAGCCACTTGTTTATCTAGCTCTCAGTCTGTCGTGGAATTCCTGGTTTTCCTGGTGGATAGATGCATAAAAATATATTTGGTAGTGAAAGTATAAATCCATTGTACATAGCTGCTTTTATAGATGACTATCCTAACTGCACAGAAGTTCACTGAGGTACATAGACTTTTGGGTCTTGTTCACTTTGGAGTGGTTTTCTTCCGCAAAATTCTTACAACAAAGTTGATAAATGAAACAAAGGTCAGTCTAAATGGAATTAGAGTGTGGTTGTTTGATGTTTGGTGTCTCGTGGGCTGGCACCTAACTTAGTACGTAACTGAGGACGACCCTGAATTTCTGATCCTCCTACCTCCACCTCCTCAGTGCTAGAAGGGAAAGAGAGCCCATCGCACCTTCATGCCGTGCTAACGCATGAACCCAGGATTTTCTGTATCTAGGCAAGCACTCTAACAGCTACATCCTTAGGACCTGGAATTAAGAGCTTCAATCCACACAGGCTTAGCGCAGGAAGGTCTTTGATAGTTTGCCATTCGTGCAACATACTTATCAGTCGTATTTCTTTCCTTCGCTCCTAAAGAAAATACTTTCTTTACACCTACAAGCACCAAACAACCTTGTGGGAAGAGCGGTGAGACTGCAGACTCCCCAACTTCCTGAAGCTCTGCCCGTACTCACGCAGTTGTGGTCTGCATGTCGTGCCAGCTTCGGCTGAAGTTCTGCTTTAACTCGTTCATCAGGTTCATGCCAAGTTTCTGTTTGATCTCGACCAGATGTCTTTCTTTTGCTGACAAAACTTGTCGCAATGTTGTGATTTCGTCTTCTAGCTACATGTGAGAGAAAAAAATGACAGGGTGAAACGTCAGAGTGAGTGAAAAATGTATTTCCAAAAGATTGTGAGGCCTCGGTGGAGTCCTGTCAGTGGCCTCATGCTGCCAACCCCAAAGCTTAACTATGCAATGAGACTTCGCTCTCTGAAACTAAAACTGAATATTTAGGTTTAAAGATTCCTAGAGTACTCGGTTTCCCTTCTAATTGATTCAGATTGGGTACAAAGATATACAAGAAAATTTTAAAAAATCACCTGTAAGCCTACAAGAAAATAGGTATTTTTATTATATTTATGTATGCATTTAAGAACACTTGTCTTGAGCTGCCTGCTTTACAGCTCTGAAACCTGGACAATGAAACACTCCACAGAACAGCGGCTGAATGTGTTTGAGATGGCGTGTCTCAGGAGGATTGTAGGCATCACATGAAGAGATAGGCTACGCAGCGATGACATGAAGAAACATCTCCACCTACAGAAGGAAGTAAACTACAGGACATGGCAACAGTGCTTGAGATACTTCCGTCATGTTATGAGAATGAATGATGGTGGATACCCGAAGATAGCACTGCTTGGAGGGGTGCACAGGATAAGGTAAAAAAAACGCTGGATAGACAGCACAAAGGAAGACTGTGGAACCTCGGGTGTGACAATAACACAGGCATCTAGGACTGCCCAGGATTGGAACAGCTGGAGAACCGCCATAAATGGGCTGCCCATGCATGCTCAGGCATTGCTGGAGCGTAAATGATGATAAATTATGATGCATGTGCGTGTAATCATGCCAAGACTCATGTGTGGAGTCAGAAGACAACTCTCCGGAGTTGGTTCTCTCTTTCTACCGTGAGGGTCCTAGGAATTGGAGTCGGACCCTCACAGCAAATGTCCTGAGGTGCCTGAGCCTTCTCACTGGCCCAACACTTACGTTTTAAAAATAAAGATTGGTTTTGCAGTGCCCACATCATTTAACAAAACGACTTCTTTTCGAGTGTTACTAATAATGTTTGCTTAGTTTTGTCAGCTACACGGTGTACTGAGATAGGAATACACTTGGCCGACATTGTGCTTCTTTCATTCTAGTGCCATAAAAGAGGGAGGAGGAGCAAGGGAGGTGAGGATACATGTGAGGAAGGAACTGGGTTGCATTCTCTTTAGCACTTTATTAGCATGGAGCTGACACACAATAAATGGCATTGTATCTTAAGTTGCAATTTATAAGTATATATAAGCATATATTTTACATGAATATATCTATGTAATATATGTCTATGTCTGTGTGCACTTATATATACATACACACATATGTAGTGATATTTCATTTGTATTTTAATAAAGAAAGCTTGCCTGAAGTTCAGATAGTGAAACAGCCACACTAGTCAGCCTTACAGACCAGGCAGTGGTGACACACACTTTTAATCCCAGTAGCCGCGCTAGTTTGCAGCAGAAACCAGGTGGCAGTGGTGCACGCCTTTAATCCCAGCCCTAGAGAGGATGATAAAACGGAGGAGACAGCTCTCACTCTCAGTCTCATTCTGAGATTCTGGAGGCAGGATCGCCATTTAGGACTGAGACAGAGGTAAGAGTCAGTGGCAGGCTGCTCTCCTTTTCTGGCCTTCAGATTGAACCCCAATTTCTGCCTCTGGGATTTTATTAATCGTGTTACACACATGTATGTATATTTGCACATGCACGTATACCCATGCAGTCACATTACCAGTGGTACCTGAAAAATATATATTACCTCCTAGCCATTCTTCGTAATTTTCTCTCCTTAAATCTTCCCTGCCCTCCTAACTTTTGCCCTCACGAGGCAACCGCTAATGTTCCTTTTTTTCACTCAAGTTGAGGATGCAGTTTAAGAATGTTAAATCATTATGTTATACCTTGTTTGTTTGTTTTGTTTGGCTTCATTCATTTACCCAGTTTTTTGTGATTGACCCATGTTGCTGCATTAGCAAGGGTTCCTTTCCTTTCCACTGTTGGGTAGGTTTGCCGGTTTGTTGTTAAGGAGCATTTGGATTCAGCTAATATGAATAAAACCACTATAAGGTTTTGTACGGAGGACACATTTCTTCTCTCCTCAATGCTGCATACAAGAAGATCGCTATAAAACTGATTTTGTAAGTTAATTTCTACCTAAGGAATTACATAAAATACTCAGAATTTGGGGTACTGCAATATTCTATAAAATAAACTTAAGCTTCCCAAAGTCTGATTTAACTGTGTGTGTTATACTTTATATTACAACTACATGGATTGTTCTGATATTAGTGCTTAACTTCCCATTTCTGCTTCTGGGAAGCAGAACCATTCATGCTTTTCTTCAGCAAGGCCAGAAAAACCATCGTGAGGATGTCCTGGGTACGCCATGTGTCTAGAGGTAACAGGCGTCTGCCAGTTTCCTCAGCGTTCTGAGTGTTTCCAAATAGGGAACTTTGTCTCATTTACATCCAAAGTATCACTTTATTTCTGACCACAAGTTGTGAATAATCCTGCCACGCCTCTTGCAAACACCTTCCTTGAGTCACCAAGGAAGCTGCTGAAGAACAGTGGCTTTTGAAACAGAGTCTTTTCTGTGGCAAAAGGATGACTTTTCCCCAGTGCCAAACAGTAGGAACCACGCTTGAACTTTTCATCTTCTGTTTTGACCCTGGTGAGGACTGAACCAACGGCCTCACATGCGTGATACACAAGTACTCTGAACTGTTCCCCAGATGGGAAGCCTCACAACACAGATAACTACTTCAGGAATAAAGACACAGACACAGAGGAGAAGCATCTTACACAGCACACCATGAAAGAGAAATATCTTGGAGGGATTTTAGTATCAGGAAAATGTTCCTATAGTTTAATGTTATACATTTCTTTATGTTCATGGACTGTTTTTATATGTACTTGGAAACATTTTCAGAAGGGATACTGAATCATATATTCCATACATATTCATACTCAGTAGAAGTGTGTCTTTTTCTTGATGACCAAGTCTTCCATGTACATGACTAGGCTGACATCTGAAAGAGAAGGCCACTCCTACTACCTGAGGTGCATGCATTAGTCTCCTGTTATGTGAGAACACAATGTTATTTTAAAACCACAATTTCTCTGTTCCTTATTACCCTGTCATATTTCACTTTTTTATTTTTGTCAAAGTGTCTTCCTGTATTTCATCTCCTGCCTAATATGGATATCTCTCATTCTTTTTCCACAGACAATGCCTGGGTATCGCATCTTCTTCTCCTCTTCGAGGGCTTCTTTTGCTTTGAGTGACTGAAATTACTGGGAGTCTGGTTCTTTCTTGGGGTGGGATGGATATGTAGGATGTTTCTGTAGTTTCTATTGTGTGAAAAAAAAAACCTAGGAAAACTTTTCACTTGCAGAAGTAAATGCCCTCTGGAGAGTAAATAGGGCAGGAGAAAGGGCTCACAGATCTTGACAGTTTGGCCTCATGTAAATGGAGTTGTATAGACACATCAAGTCCAAAATGAGATAAAGAGCAGGTAAATCACATTGACAGAAGCATTTAGACTATCTTTTACCTCAGTATAAATTTTTTCTTCATTAGAGATAGACATTTGGTTCTTTGATTTACTTTTAAATATTTATTCCTTTGAGACAGGGTCTCACTATATAATGCTGGCTGGCCTAGAACACACTATTTCGGGTTATTTGATGATTTTGAATCCCTAGACAATCCCCATGTGAGAAATATTTATGACCAAGGTTAGACACTTTAATTTATTATTTAAATATAATTAGAATGAAAACAAGTGCTGGTGAAGATGTGAAGGAATAGAACTTTAACATATTACTGTAGGACACTGTCTGGTTTCTCAAAGCTAAATACCAAACTAGTTTGGTCTAGTAGTATGGTTTTGACATACATACCCCAAGAAATTTAGAATACATGTGTTAACAGCAACACAGTTTATAACCAAGAAGGAAAACAGCCCACATGTTTCTCAAAGGTTGAGCACAGCAAACTGTGTTTATACATGAAGTAGGATATAGTACATCCATACCAAGAAATGAACTCTTAATACATGCTACTGTGTGGATGAACTTTGAACCTTGACCATGTTTCTGCATGGGTGAACCTTGAAAATATTAGGCTTAAGAAAAATAAGCCAGACACCAAAAGCTCACATAACATGTGAGTCCACACACATGAACTACTCAGAATAGGCAAAGTCAGAGACAGAGGACAGCATGGTGGTTGTCAGAGGCTAGGGGAGGGGTAATGTATGAGAATGGCTTGATGGATATGGTTTCCTTTCAGAGGGTGACAAACATTTGTGTTTTGGATGACTACAGAATGTTGTCTATTTGTTGACTGTGTTGAATAAACTTATCTAAGTAAAAACACACACAAAAAAACCCCAAGCAAATTAACTAATCCGGATTCACTAAAAAATTAACTTTAATACACAATTTATGTTGTAAGATTGGAAATTGAATTTTCTATTTGAATTGCTACATTGTAAGGAATTTATAACACACAGTCAGAAGAAATGTTTTGATAATTGGTTCATTGTCGGTAAGTCATTTTGCACACGGCCTCAACACCAGCCTCTTTTGGTTGAGATCCCGGGAGAACTAAGATTAAAATGCTCATACTGGAATTGAGAGAGAAAGGCCCAGGGTCAAGTCAGCCTTTTCCAATCTACATAGTCTGAAGATAGTGTGTGTTCTTGGACCTCCCACCCAGTGAGGAAGAAATCAAAAGAGAGGAGAAAGCTTCAAAATAGGTTCTGCCTTCTGACAATGCTGCCTGGAATTTTAATCACCTATTTTTTGTTTGTTTGAGTCATCTTTTCTAGGGACATTGGCGGTACCAAATTGTTATTAATCACAAATTGATAGCATTGGTGCCAATACTTCCATCTTTCCAAAGCCAGGCACGTTACAGAACACGCCACATTAAATACAGCTTAGAGGAAGCAAAAGGTAAAGACAACAGGAATTACTGAGTGAGTGTATCTGAAGAGAGCGATCATTAGATATTTGAAGACCTTAAGCAGCTGGTGATGAGACAGAACATATACCTGAAATGAGCCAGTACTTTGTAGTATAGTGATAAGATCCATAGGATCACACACTCCACTTTGGGCATGAGCAATAGAGATTTTTTTGATTAAGCTGCAAAATAACTCTAGCTAATGATAAATAGTCATTGGACACCTACGCACACACTCACACAGCGCTGCACCAGATAGGGGCTGTAGGAAGTTAAGGCCTACCAGGTCAAAAGGAGCAAACCCGGAGTCTGCCTGGTGCTGTCAGAGGTCCTGATAATGCCTAGCCAATGAGGGATGACCCTGCGAACTGTCAACAGATCAGAACACCTGGGTGCTCGGAGGGTTTATAAGTTTCTCCCCATCGTATAATAAATGAATCTTCTGTATGCCTTCTACCTGACTCCCAGTGTCTGAGACATTGACACTGCACCTTCTCACACCCTCCCCCGAGGAAGACGCTAGGGCCCAGCAACAAGGGGTAATATTGATTTCGTGTCCAAGGAATTTTAAGAATACAAGTATAACATAATAAAAGAAACTACAGTTCAAGTTGTGTTCAAAGCGTGTAGGCTGTGTGGATCTACGGACTTAGAAGACTGTCTGAGGACAGCCTCATCAGGGCAGTAACAAAAAGTAGGGGGTGCAGGAATCTGAGAGAAGGCAATAGGGAACCATGAGGAGGCATAAACCAGAGTCTGTGTATCTGGAAGACCCAAGACTGCTTTGGGCAAACAGAGATAAGCTGTACTTATCCATAGAGGTCTTGCTCTGCCACAGGATTGCACTTCACCTGATACAAAGGGAGATCTCCAAAAGACTGGTCTCTGAGGCCTCTTTAACTTGATTTGTGAATGAAGAGGGCATGCACATACCATGAGGCAAATGGGGAAGTCACAGAACAACCTGTGGGACTTGATCTTTCCTTCCCCTATGTGAGTGTCAGGGCTCTCACTCAAGTCATCCGGCTTGGCCACAGGCACCTATAACTGCTGACCCATCTGCTGGCCTCTGAGGACTCTTCATACCTCATGCCTAAGAAACCCAACAAGACCTTCCAGAGAAGATCTACTTTTGATCTAGGAGACCATCTGTGGAGAGTTGAGACGTGGCTGAGCTTTTCTGTTGAGATGACAGAGAGTGGTCTCTATGTTCTTGTGGTGACTGGATCCTCGCAGTGCCAATAAAATCTAATGTGTCTGGTACAGTGCATAGGCAGGACATTCATGCAAGAGAGAAAGGGTAGGGAAGCTGATTTAGGAAAAGAGCAAGGCCAAGGTGAGGGTAGCAAGGGAGAAGAAACGGGTGAGCGAAAATTGCAAAGATATATGTGCCTGTCTTTTCACTGTCTGGGGGACAGGCCCCACACAAGTGTCTCTGGAAGTCATGATGCTAACTTTAGCCCTTGTTGACTATCTCTGAAGCTCCCATAAATAAAACAGAAAACGCTAAAGGCCAGTGCACCGTGAAGGATGGAATCATGAATCCCGGTAACCTGAACACAGTCACAAAGCGTCTGGTATCAGCATCAGGATTCTGACCTCAAGAGTATCAGAAATGAAACTTGCTGGAAGCATTATGCTGTGACCAAGAAGACAGGGAAGTCTGAGAATGCTGCTGGGCACTTGCACTCAGGGAGCATCCATCTCAAACCAACGCTTCCTTTTTCCTTGATAATAAGAACAATATATACCAACAGCTGGATACAAGAACACAACTGAATTGTTTGACATATGTACACACCCCAATAATCCTAGAACCCAGATAAACCAAGACAGTTTATAGGAGTCATTCTGCTACAGACGTCTTCTTGAATTGACACTGGGGCTCTTGTAGTGAAGGATTTAAGGTCTAACTTCAAGTTCATTAGCCTACAGCAGCTTACAGAACATAATTTTTAGACACTGCAGTTGACATAAACAGGGTCATGAGACCATGTGAAGTTAGCCCATTACCCATTAAAGTGACCTTTGTTCTGCACTCTGGCATGAATGACCATTCAGTGGCCACACAGAAATCCAGGTAAAAAGCCAGAATATTCTGTTTGAGGCAGTGCACTTGCTGAAATACTTTCCAGTCATGTTGGAGGACCAAGTTGGTCTGTTATTTTAAAATGGCATTAATTTAAGGGCAGACACACAAAAACAATGTCACACAATGTTGCCTACATATAGACTACACAATGACACCTGTATTTGATACAAAACAAAACATAGAAACAGAGTAAAATAGTGTTTGCTGAAGGTTGGGGAGGGCAAGAGGGAAATGAAGAGAAAATGGTTAAAGGATACACAATTATTTTAGATAAGAGTAAGTTCTGAGGTTCTACAACCATTCAGTAGGGTGATAATATTAATTATGCATTTCAAAATAACTAGGAGACTGAATGGTCTCAGCACAAAGAAAAACTAGATGTGTAAGGTTGCCGATATACACTGCATCTTTATTTGGCTGCCACACGCTATCCACACATACGGATATATCACACTGTATCCCATAGATACATCCTACTGTTATGTGTGGATAAAAATAAAATGAAAACTTATAATGGAGTGTATTAATAAACATTAGTAGAACCGAACTCACAAGGCAGGCAGAAGAACCATTGGTTCCAGATCAGCCTGGGTAACATAGCAAGATTCATCCTCAACAAAACACAATTAAAATAATAAAATTACAGAATAAAACTTAAAGAATGTATTGCAATTCATTAAGACCTTACATTAATAACAGTAAGCTAGTAGAGCATAGCAGCTGTGCCGGGCCCAAGGCTGCATCCTGAGCCAGTGGAAAGGTGACAGAAGGAAGGGAAAGCCACGTTTTCAGGAGGAACAAGCGCATGCCGCCCTGTGAAGTGGGTGCCGAAGGGACGATGGTGTCTACCTCTCATCTTCTCCTGCTTCACTCTGTTCTAGGAGCCCTCCTCCAGCCCTCTCCAAGAACCAGACATCTCTCACGGTGAGTCAACGGGTGAGAGGGTCCCACCTACCAAAGGCTTGGAACAGACCTATGCTTAGGATGAGATTGGCATTTTCCTTTCCTCTAGGACAGCAGGCACAAACGCTCCAATTAAGTCCTAATTAATTGTAGCTTACCTCTCCACCCCCAGAGTCTCATTGTTCTTCAAAAGAGTCAAGTCGGCTGATTTCATGATGGACATTTTCATTAAAGCAATAAAAAATGTTGAAGAATTGTTTTTAAGAAAAGAGATTACAACCATGCCGTGGTTTCTTTATTGGTGTGTGTGTGTCTGTCTGAGTCAAGATCTTGTGTAGTCCAAGCAAGCCTGTAACTCACTGCACATCCCAGGCCAACCTCCACTCTTCCTCTTCCTGCCTCAGCCTCCTGAATGCAAGGACAACAAGCACACACGGCCACACCTGGTCTGTCCAAAAGCTTTAAACACATTACATCTGATTCCTACGTGCTTAACATTTGCACAACATCTCTACACTAAGGTAAACAGAAGCACATACTTAACACAACTTGTTATTGTGGATTGCACAGCACCGCCCTCCACTTTACCACTGCAGACATAACCAGCATTACAAAACCCCCTGAAAAAAATGAATCATCTTGCAATGTGTTCATTTATAACACTTCATTACATGACAGACAACATAATTGCAACATGGGACCTGTATTGAGCAAAAGACAGAAATAGAAGATTACTGAACATACCTGAACTAATTCTGCCTTTAACTCTTCCTTCTCCTCCTCAGAGAGCATGTTAGAGAAGTCAGCACTGGCTATTGCATCCTCATCTCTTCCTTGCAGTGGTTCCGTTTCCAGCAAGCCTTCAGGCAGAAGTGACAAAACATAAAGTGATGATCGTACATTAGCTATCTTCCCCTTCTGTGACCTGGAGAACTCGGAATACCGACTTAACCTCACACTAAAAGCCAACAAAAACTCACCCAAAGAAAAACAAGAGCAAAGCCTTTATGCTAATGTGTGAACGCCAAGAGAGCAAATATTGAGAAGTCTAAAACAAAACAATCAAAGAACCTGAGTGCAAGGGGAAAGCCAGAATGTAAACAAGAAGCTGGAGAGATAGTCGGTGGCGTACTACCCTTACAGAGGACCCGAGTTCAGTTCCCATGTCAGGTAACTCACAACTACTACAACTACCTGTAACTCCAGCTCCAAGGGATCCCACATCTTCTGGATAGAAGGTACCTGTACTCACAAATACACATACCTCCCCAACACAGACATATAATTCTAAAAATAAAAGACATCTTTTAAAAAATATAAACAAAGCAAGCTGTCACACTATTTACTTGGGTCATACAGGTTCACTTTTAACTGCTGCAAGGGTTCAAGGAGCAGAAAAAGAAGTCCACCCAGGGAAAGAAACACAGAGTGAGACTTCAGATAAGCCTTCCTTCCCTGCAGGCCTGGCTTTGAAGCTTATGGCTGAACAACAGATGAAAAAAGAAAGAAGAGAGAGAGAGAGAGAGAGAGAGGCATCTCCCCCTACCTCAGAAACTCATGACCCTATAGTGGGCTAAATACAAGCCTACTGCTTAGATGCACTTTGCCTGCAAACATTCAGAGCCCAGAAAACTATTTTCTATTTTTGATGTGGTAACATTCAGAGGCTGGAACAACCACACGTAGAGGAAACAGAAACAAATGGCTCCCCAAAGAGGAAAAGGTGGGAAGTACTTGGGGTTTTGATGCTATCCTTGTACCACAGACTACAGCCATGATAACTCTACTTGTAGCTAAAGATGCCCTCTTAGTTAAGATACACAATCCCTAGGTGTGCCCTGAGCTATCTGGCTACCCCATTCATTGATCTGTGATGCCTGGGGAACCCAGAGCATATCCACAAATGTGTTCAAAACAACAAAAAATTATTTATTATATGGTACATGGTAGAGCTATCATTTACACATCTGCAGTAAAAGGGATTTGAAATATCATTTATGTGGAAATAATGTATACATTCATACATGTCTCACAGGACAAAACAAAGTTCTAGAAGACAATCAGTTTATATCCATCAACCTCTACCAACCTTTGGGAAGGAAGAGATTTCCCCAACCAAAATAAATATATAAATAAATAAATAATAAAAAAAACAGAGTAAAACATGTAAGAAAGATTAAGAATATCTCTCTTAAACACTACCAGAGACAAAAAGACATCAGAACATACTGCTGCATAAAAGATTAAGGAAATATCAATTCCTAGAATTATAGAATTTCTACAAATCAATTTTTAAAAATGGGGCTCAGCAATCTTTACTTTCCTTCCTGTCTTCCATTTTAAATTCCCCATTCTCATCCCCAGCCCTGTAGCAAACCCCTTACAGGGGCCTGTCCTCACTCAGTCAAAGAAAATGTTAAGGAAAAAAAAAAGCCAGGTAGAAAATATTCAGGAAATCTGGAACACTGTGAAAAGACCAAGTCTATGAATAATACAAATAGAGGAGGAGAAGAAACCCAGTTCAAAGGCACAGAACATATTTTCAACAAAATCATAGAAGAAAATTTTCCTAACTTTAAGAAAGAGGTATCTGTCAAGGTACAAAAAAGCATACACTAGAAGACCAAATAGACTATGCCAGAAAAGAAATTCCCCATGATACATAATAGACCAAATAGACTACACCAGAAAAGAAATTCCCCATGATACATAATAGACCAAATAGACTACACCAGAAAAGAAATTCCCCATGACACATACTAGACCAAATAGACTATACCAGAAAAGAAATTTCCCATGAAACATAATAATAAACACACTGATATACAGAACAAAGAAAGAATATTAAAAGCTGCAAGGGAAAAGACCAAATAACATATAAATGCAAACTTATGATAATAACACTAGATTTCTCAATGGAGACTCTAAAAGCCAGAAAGACCTGGACACATGTGATTCAGATACCAGCCCAGACAACTGTTCCCAGCAAAAGTTTCAATATAATAGATGGAGAAAACAAGACACTCCATGATAAAACCAAATTTAAGCCGTATGTATCTAACCAACTCTATAGAAAGTTCTAGAAAGAAAACTTCAATATGAAAAGGTTAACCACACCCAAGAAAACACAGAAATAAATGATCCCAAGAGCAGCAAATCCAAAGAGAAGGAAAAACTCACATAATCATAACAACAAAAAAACAGGAATCAAAAAAACATGCTAACTGATAGTTCTCAACATTAATGGTCTCAATTCCCTATTAGAAAGATACGGACTAACAAATTGGATTTAAAAACAGGATCCGTCCTGCTGCTGCATCCAAGAAACATACTATAATGCCAAGGATAGACACAACCTTAGGGTAAAGGGCTAAAAGACCTACAGGTCAAGGGAGAAATTAAAAGCATTAGAACATTCTATGGATATACGCCCAAGAATAGCATAGCTGGATGTTGAGGTAGATCTGTTCCTAAATTCCTAAGGAACTACCATACTGATTTCCATGCTGGTTGTACAAGTGTGCCATTTTAAGACTTTAAATATATATATCAAAGAAAATATCAGACAATGGAAAGATCTTGACCATGGACTATTCTCTCATGGATCAGTAGGATTAATATAGTGAAAATGGCCATCTTATCTAAAGCAATCTACAGATTCAATGCAAGCCTCATCTAAATTACAACACAATTCTTTACAGAAATTGAAAAGAAAATTTTCATCTTCGTGTCACACACACACACACACCACCACCACCACCACCACCACCAACAACAACAACAATAACAACAAAATCCCCGCAAAACCCAGGATAGCAAACAAAAATCATCATAATAACAAAGAACTGCTGGAGGTATCACCATCCCTAATCTCAAACTATACTTCAGAGGAGCTCTAGTACGGGCATGAAAATGGACACATTGATCGATAGACTAGAACTGAAGACATAGCTATAAGTCCACACTCCTGTGGACACCTCATTTTCAATAAGAAGTCAGAAAGAGACACTGGAAAAAAGACAGCATCTTCAACAAATGGTGCTGGTCAAACTGGATGGCTGCAGCTAGAAAAACAAAAATAGATCCATATCTTTCACCCTGTACAAAACTCAACTCCAAATGGAGCAAAACTTCAACATAAGGCCAGATACACTGCCTGTGACAGAAGAGAAAGCAGGGAACAGCTTTGAACTCTTTGTCACAGGAAAACACTCTCTGAGCAGAACACCATCAGCATAGGCAGTAAGATCAACAATTAATGAGTGGAACCTCATGAAACTGAAAAGTTTCTCTATGGCAAAGGATACCATTGTTTATAGAAAGCATCAGGCTACAGTATGGGAAAAGACGTTTACCAACTACACATCTGACAGAGGGCTAATATCTATATAAAGAACTAAAACAACAGGGGCTGGAGAGATGGCTCAGAGGTTAAGAGCACTGCTTGCTCCTCCAAAGATCCTGAGTTCAATTCCCAGCAACTACATGGTGGCTCACAACCATCT
>LOEQ01002059.1:256767-268584 GCA_001685075.1 Bramus lutescens | reverse complement strand
TAATCACCTCGTGGGGCTGGAGAAGTGGCTCTGCCACTAAGAGGGCTTGCTCAGCAAGCATGAGGTTCTACGCTCAAATCTCTAGCACCCAGATGAAAATTTGAGGTTGGCTGCATCAGTGCCTGTTAGCCCACCCCCATGGGGAATGGATCCAGGAGCCTCATTCAGAATCGCTTGCTGCAAGTCTAGCTCTAGATTCAACAGGAGACCTTGTCTCAAGGGAATAAGGCCTGGAGTCAGGGAGCTGACTGCTATCCTCCTCCTCTGGCCTCTGCATCCACACATTTGAGCATGGATACAAGTGCAAATACCATGCATACACACACACAAACACACAGGCACACACACAGACATACACACACACACGTAGCTCTCCCAACACATACCTCTTTCTCTTTAAACAGCAAATTATCCCTCATCAAACTTGGAAAGGGAAGTCAACCCTGAAGAAAGATAATTCTCTAAATTCAGCAACCAGCTTACAATTTTACCACAAGCAAAGATTTGATTTATATTCCCAAAATCTCCAGAGTAATAAATTCTTTGGAATTCAAGCTCACTGATAAAAATTAGTACATATTTTGTTTTTGTTTTGTTTTTCTTTTTTAAAAAAATCCTTTCTTGTCTTTCCACCTTCTTCCTTTTTAAACCACCAAAAGTAGACTTCAGAATTGGTCCTCCTAGTCACATACTTGGTGATGTGAATTTTCCTGAGAATACCCAGCCTGTAGCCACGGGCTCTGAGCAGCTTTTTACATCCTACAACCCCTCAGGGAATGAGGTAGGGGCAAGCCAATGCATGGTCAGCATTCCGGACAGGCCACATTCCATCCTAGGTCATCCCTTAAATGTTCACTCAGCTTTTTAATTGAGGGGTCACCCTAGTTCAGGCAAACAATAGCCCCGCTCCATTTCACTACATGCCATTCCTGCTTTTGAAAATGAATCTGTAAGAAAAAAGGGATAGACATAAAGACATTATAAAATATGAAAGTATTGCTGGTAATAGTGAGGACTGCAAAAATTAATCCAAGCATAGTACAGCTGTATTTTGTATTTTTTTCAGTTATTCCTTAAAAGTAATGCATTGGCCATAAGGGGTTTCCACAGTGTATGACTTACTGAATGCAAGAGGGGACTTACTGAGCTTTATTTGCATATGACTGTAGAAGGAGGCCACTTGTTGGTCCTGGCCATTTAGCCCCAAAATAATTACACAGAAACTGTATTAATTAAATCACTGCTTGGCCCATTAGCTCTAGTTTCTTATTGGCTAACTCTTACATATTAATTTAATCCATTTCTATTAATCTGTGTATCATCATGTGACTGTGGCTTACCAGCTAAAGTTCCCAGCATCTGTCTCCAGTGGCTCCATGGATTCTTTCTGACTCCGCCCTTCTTCCTCCCAGCATTCAGCTTAGTTTTCCTTGCCTAGTTAAGTTCTGCCCTGTTTTAGGTCAAAAGCAGTTTCTTTATTCATTAATGGTAATCTCAGCATATAGCGGGAAATCCCACATAATATGACCCATTTCAGGAAGGAATGAGATAACTCTGATGTGTAAACATGACTCTCCATAACTGCCAACCTGCATGGCAAGTTGAGGAAGGTTAGAAAAGATGACAGTAATCACAAAATCTTTGCAACAGTGAAAGGTGACAAAGGAAGGAAGAAGAAAACTACCATTGTATGAATGAATTACCTGACTGGCTGCAACAGGTACACAACTATTAACTTTTGTTTGTATTTTATATGAAAGTTTTAACCTAAATGAATAAATAAGAAAGGATTTTAGGTGACAGTTTCAGAGCTAGATATGAGATACTGTTGTCAATTACGATGAAAGATAGTGCTTAAATTCTGGGCGTTCAACTTTTTTAAGTATCCAAACAGTGAAACCATAGTTTGACCTCATGATTGTTACAGAGAGGGTGTCTTTCTGAACTGTTAGCTCAAAATTATCCTCATACTACTGTAGCCAACACAGCATTTCCATTCTTCTCAACCAGGGACGTATTATTGTACCTTTTCAGTGGAATCAAAGAGCATGCAAGCTCACAACAGCCTAGATGTGGTATTATTATAGTCAACAATATTAACTGGAGATATGATAAAAAATGTGGAATATGTTAATCATTCAAAATAGATTACATATATACAGGATAATAAATCCTTTCGTCATAAAATAACATCACATTCCAGAAAAACAACAAAGATAACACAAAACTCAAAATATCATGCGTATTTAAAATGTAATATTTAAATCAATTATTACATATGTTTCTTCTACATAGAAAAAGACTATAAGAAGAAAATTCACAATAAATATTGCTGGAAAGTGAAACTATGGGTGAGTTGTTTCACTACTTCTGACTACTTTCTTATAGTTTTCAGATGGTCTATAATAACTACATATTAAAAAAAAACAACAGATCTTTCTGGAACAGGCACCCTTGGGCTCTCAGTCCTACTCCCTCACCTAGTAACCATCTGGTCTGTAAAAGCCCAGTCGGACTGCTATGGCATCTCACTGAGAGTAAATGAAAACAGACTTCCCAGCAGCACTGAGTCAAGAGTCAGGAATGGCTCTGCCCTGGTCCCTGCAGCCATTCTCCATCAGGAGCCCCCTACCTAACACACAACTTCATCATTCTGGCACCTTCTGCTCCCATGCAGCAACTCATCCCTTTCCTGTGGAATGTGTGTGTGCACACGTGTGTGTACGCGCATGTGTGTATGGTGTGTGAGTGTGTGTGTGTGCATGTGTGTATGTATGTGGTATTTGTGTGTGTATGTGGGTGTGTGTGGTATGCGTATGTGGGTGTGTGCATGTGCATGTGTGCGTGGTGAGTGTGTGTGTATGTATGTACGTATTGGTGTGTGGTGTGTGTGCGTGAGTGTGTGTGTATGTGTGAATTTCTCTTTGCCTGTAAAGCTCAACCAAATGTTTTCCAGACTGTGACTTCTTCTCAGAATTAAGAAATGTTTCCTCCCATACGCCCTACCATTTAGTCCACTCCAGCACTTATCCCATGATTAGTGGTTTTCAGGAATTTCCCAGAGACTCTGCCAGAGCAGAGGCGTAGCCTGAATCGTCTCCCAAGGCTGGAGCATACCTGAGGCATTAAAACCTGAGACCTGAAAACATATACATACAAGTAAGCTTGTGCAGCATGAATAGTTTGTAGTTATGTATTTAGGAATATGGATATATATATATATATACACACACACAGAGACACACACACACACGCATATGTAACAACAATTAAAGAAAAAAGAGGCCACAGATTTGGAAGAGAGAAAGGTGGGATGAATAGGAGGGGTTTGAGGGAGGAAAGAGAAAGGGGGTGATGTAATTATAATCTCAAAAGTATTTGGTGAATAGTCATTGTATAGCTGAATAAAAATAGAAGACAATATTTAATCCTGAGAAATCTCCAAATCATTTAATAAAGAGAAAAATCAAAAAGGTGCAGTTCCTCATGAATGGGAACATCCTAGAAGCCTAAGCAAGAGACATTTCATGACTCAACATCAAAGGTTGTTTTCTCCAATGATGTGTCAATCAAAGTGGGCCATGGTTTTAAAGGGTGGTTGGGAAGCCATTGGAACTCTTCACTGTCTGGTCTGGTCCAGGCTCCTGGACACAAAGCCTTCACTCCTGGTGGAAATAAATGACTATGAAGGAACATTTAAAAACTAGGGCATGTTGAATTATTAAGAAGCAGTGTCTGTCATTTGTCTCTAGCTTCTGAAAATACTCTCTGCAATGCAAATGGAATTTTTTTCAAAGAAAACACATCACTGAATCTGTTGTTAATGTGACTGTATTCAATCTTCAATGAAGTCTCCCCCCCACACACACCAAGACAAGGTTTCTCTCTGTAACAGTCCTAGCTGTCCTAGAACTTACTCTGTAGACCAGGATGGCCTCAGACTCACAGAGATCTGCCTGCCTCTGCCTCCCAAGTGCTGGGATTAAATGCATGTGCCACCACAGCCCGACTAATTACCACTTTTGGGCATAATCACACCACAATTTCATAGCAGCATAATTTGTAATAGCTAGAACCTGGGAACCACCTAGATACCCCTCAACCAAAGAATGAATATTTTCTCAATGTATTCTTAACTGACTGAATCCTGAAGTGCTTTTAAAAGAAAGAAGCTCAAACTCTTCAGAATTTACTCATGGTATTCATGATGGGCAAAACGTACTGAATGAAAGCAGGGCTTTATGGTTGGTGCTAAGAACGCTCACAGTCTCCTACAAAGGCACTGCCTCGGCAGAGGAGGGGTCTAGGAACTGCTAAATGTGCCAGCAATCACAGGTCCTCCCCTGGGTCCTGGGACTTCGCTTGGGCAGTAAGGTAGCAATCCATCAGGAGACTCCATCCAAGGGAATGGAAGGAAGTAGAAAGTCTGAAAGAGACCTCTCAGAACCAAAGGCACTTTATACCCCTTTAATTTATTTGTGACTCTTACTAATTTTGTTCTTTTACAATTTCTCATATGTACAGTGCATTCTGATCACTGTCACCCAACCCCCTTCTTACTCCCTCATTCCTATAAACCTTTTGTCTTTTTATACTGTTTTGTGACTTGAACTGAACCAGGGCCATGTGTGTGACCATGGGTTTGAAGCCATCTTTTGAACTCTGCTAGTTCATCATCTGTTTCTTACCTATCTGTCTCCCAGAATCAATCAGCAGACAGTTGCTGTGGGACAATGGTCTGTACCTTGTTCTTGTATTTTAAATAAATGCTGATTTGCCAGTAGCCAGGCAGGAAGTATAGGCAGGGCAACCAGGCAGGAAGTAGAGGCGGGGCAAGGAGAACAGGAGAATCCTGGAACAGGAAAAAGTCAGTCTGCAGTTGTCACCCAGACACAGAAGAAGCCAGCCAGACACAAAGCAGGCAAGATGAGACTACCTCACTAAAAAAGGTACCAAGCCACATGGTTAACATAGACAAGAATTATGGGATAATACAAATTATAAGAGTTACTAAGAAGCCTGAGCAAATAAGCCAATCAGTTTATAATTAATGTAGACCTCTGTGTGTTTATTTGGAGCTAAACGGATGTGGGATCTGGTGGGACAGAAAACCTCAGTCAACAGACAGTAGCTCAGCAGGAAGGGGCAGGGCCCTGGGAGTCCCTTCCCATCCATAACTGGCTATTGATAGGCAGACAGCAACTGTGTGACTGCACTGGCTGTACCATGCCCAAAAGACAGCACTTCACGGCTCTTCTCTCATCTTTGGGTGCTAGCATTCCTTCTGTTCCTTCCTCTACTATGCTCCCTGAATCATAGAGGAGGTCCCATGAATGACTTGTCTGGAGCTGAGCGCTCAATCATTACTTATTCTTAGCCCCCTCTGTGGCCACACATTCAGATTCAGTAGCTTTTTTCCCACCATTTCACATGTAAGTGCTCAGTTCTGGCATATTTTATTTGTACATTTCAGGCATTCTAAACATAGTATTTTTTAATGGCATTTTATTTTGCTTGAAGTGATTCTCTCTGAACATAGGATTTGATGTGTGACCTTATTTTTTGATCTTATGTGTCTCAAAAATGTAATGATTTCATAGATCATATCAAACAAATATTTTCAGGCTATGCTATGGGTAAAAACTAAAATAAACATAACCTGCCTCTGACCCTTTAATTTATATTTAATTATCTAGCCACGAGTAGTTAGATCTAAATTTAAATTGAACAAACAACAATGTCATGGTAAAATCTTAGCTCTTGAAAGGCTAAGGCATAGGATCAAAAATTCAAGGCAATAGCATGAAAAATAATGATTTAAAGCATATTTTTCTTTGGATATCAAAATATATTCTTTTTTTCACTTTTCAAGATAGGGATCTCTGTGTAACTGAAACTCACTCTGTAGACCAGGCTAGCCACAAACTCACAGAAATCCACCTGCCTCTGCCTCCTGAGTGTTGGGATTAAAGGTATCACCACCACCACCCAGCTTGAGACATATGTATTTCAAGGATAAAATTTTTCTCTGCTCAGCTTCTAGGTTCCCAGAATATGTATAGATTCCATTATGGCCCCTTTGCCTCTTTCAGTGCCAGCAGAGATCTGTGTTGCAAGTATGAGACATGTTCTAATTCCTGAGCGACAGTAGCTAAGTTCACACCCCTTTCACCTAGAACTAGCCAGCCTGTGGCTTGCAGCCTCAGCATCATTGATGGTTTCATGGTGAATTTTTGCTGTGGGGGCTAAAGTGTGCACTCACTGTAAGACGTTCAGCAGTATGTGTGGTCTCTGTCAACCCCATGTCAGAGAGTAATGGAGATGACCAGAGAGAGTGGAGAGAGGGCTCAGTGGGTAAATCCCTGCTGTGTAATCACAAAACCCTGGGTTTGTATCTTCAGCACACACATAAAAAGTTAGAGATAGTGACATCCCTGTAATCACAGCACTGGCAAGTGTGGATAGGAGATCTCTAAGGCTAACTGGCTAACCAGTCTACCTGATTGGCAAGCTCCAAGTTCAATGAGAGACTCTATCTGAGAAAACCAAGAAGGCAATACAGGAAGACATGATGCCAACCTTTGACCTCTACACATGCACGGATGGGCAAACACACCCATGCATGCATGTGTACAAACATGCGTATCATACGGGGGGAAGGGAGGCAAAGAGACAGAAAGAGAAATTTCCCAATATCCTTTGTACTGCAAAGCTGAGAACCATCAAGAAAGAGAAAGCTCTGTTCAGGGCAAAGGCAGGTTGGCTGTTCTCAGCTATGGCCAAAGAGAGGGGCCACTTGTATTCAGTGTCAGGCATTGAGTCACGAAGATTTTATTTCATATGGGTAGTTATCACTATTCTCAATTTGCACATAAATGGAATGATGTTCACACAGAGAAAATGGCAAACCCAAGTTCTGCTTTTTCTACATGCAGGTGACCTGACCTCCCCTTACTCCATGAATCCAATTTGAGTGTGTTCAGGGATGACAGGGGTCGTCATCGTACCCCCTGTATAGAGTGGAAATGAAGGAAGAGGGCTTTTTGATTGTTCTGTCTCCAGTAAGGAACTGAAAATCACATGTCACTAAAGTCATTGGTGAAGACAGTAGGCCCAGAGGATTCAAATGACCTGAAAATGCTGAAACGCCTTTAAGGACCTTCCCAAAGCACTGTGAATGCCCTGAAAACCGACCAAAGTCCTCTGTCTCCAAAAACAGACAAGCCAGAGGCTCATTCTTCCTGAGAGCAAAGCCGAAGTCAAGGTCATATGCTGTTTGGGGTGAGAGCTTTGGTCTTGTTGGTCTTGGCAGGAAGTTCAGCATGCTATCCCACTTTCTATGAGAGCTTTAATTGTGTTAACCTTTCAAGATCTTGGCCTCAGGAGTCAAGGGCGTACTCAGAGGCTCCAGAGCTAATCCGGCAGGTGGCTTGCCCAGTGCATGTGATCTGAAACCGTGGCAAATGTCCAGGCCTGCCCAAGTACACTGCATCCCTGAATCCAGTTAGCCATGTCATGTGGGACAACTTGTACCTCCCTCCTCTCTTAGGTTTCTCTCTCTCTCTCTCTCTCTCTCTCTCTCTCTCTCGATCTATCAGAAGTTCTACTATTTTAGTTAGTGGACACCCACATGCCACTTGAGTGTCTCAAAACTGAAGGGGCAAAGATTGGGCAGACTTTGTGTTCCCTTTGACTCCAATAAGCATTTTCTCAGTCATCCATTCTCTCCTTACTCTTAACAGCAGCTGTATCTGAACTTTAGGCACTGACATGTCCCAGGAAGTAACTAAGACAAGTGCTTACTTTCTTTTGGGGAATCACTTTGCTGAGAGTAATCCTTGCCAAGGGGCCCTTGTTTATAAAATGCGGGCTAACCTTAAGAAATATTAAACTATATGCTATTTTATAAATATTGATCGTCACCTCCTATTATATTCTATCTTATAGAGGAAAATGAATTCCACTTTTAAAAATTCCTTTTACTTACTGTACCTTTTACGAGTCCTGCACATGTACTTTTGTAAGAATCTTGACTTTCAGATGTGGCAGGCAAGAAGAAAGTGGTGTCTCTTTGCTTGGAGGCAAAGATTTTTCTAAAATTCTTCCTGGTAGAAGAGCGAGCCAGCAATAAAAAAACTAGCTGCAGGGGCAAAGGGGGTGGGGAGAAAGAGGAAAGAAAGTGGCATTTCTTATGCTTTGGGGTTTGAGGACTCACTTCAATCCCACCCCATGTTCAGTTGGGTAGCACGGAAGATGTGGGGTCTTAAGAGAATGGACGCACCTGGATGAAATGATTTAGCCCTGGAAGGCCCTAGTTCTAGGATGGAGGGAGACCTTTATCCAGAGAAGGGCTGAGACTGCAAGCCCCCAGGAAGGCTTACTGAAAGAAAGAGGAACCCAGCTCTTTTTTCACCAAGAAATGAGGAAGGTTCCATACAACTTCAGCAAGCAGGAGTATGAAGCTGTCTTAGGAAACAGTCCCAGACTATACATTAAACATAGCACTTTGTGGCACAGAAAAGATTGAGGACATCTTTTTTTCTGCTGCCAGTGAGAGACGGCTCGTTCGTGTGAAGCTCAGGCCTGGTCAGAGATTTCTGCGGAGTGTTTCTTTTTCTTGGCTGTCTCTTCCTGTTCATCGTGCTAGGACATGGCTGAGGGGTAGGGATGTGAAGGCTGTACCCAACACTGATTGGCTACGTGGTTCTGAGCAAATGGTCCTTACGGACTCTCACCTCTGCCTTATGTGTCAAATCAGGCTGACACCATGCCGGAGCTCTGAGTCTGCTTTGATGCCATGGTGATGAGGGAAATGCAGAGCCTAAGAACAGGCTGCTGTCAGCTACAGAGGCACAGGGAAAAGGGATGTTCTCTTTCCAGGCAAATTTGTTGTATTTTAATGGAATCTGATAAATACTGAATAATATATTATGGAGAAAACAAAAAAAATTCAAGTTGTTAAATATCAGGCACTTTTAAAAAGTCAGCAACCAAAGGAATTCCTTGACATTTTTATATGTGTACACAATTGTACATCGCTCATATTCACCTCATATCATTCTGCTTCGTCTCCTATCCCACTGCCCCTTCCTTTCCCCAAAGTCCTCTTCCTGCTTCTATGCAAACAAATACATATTTACATATATGTTCCAAACATGAGAACATACAATATTTGTCTTTCCTTTTCCCTTCCTCATATCCTCTCTCATTCTTCCTTCATCCCTTCCTTAAGACCTCTTCCCTCCTCAACTTCCCTTTTGGTATCTATTTTCATACCCCATCTATGTATTAAATCTGAATTCTGTACACGAGAGTAAAAATATTTATCTTTCTGAATCTGACTTATTTGCATAAGCATGATGATTCCCCAGCTCCATCCACTTTCCAGCAAATATCATGTACTTTATGCAAGCCAACAGAAAACACGACCCAATAACCGTTCATCATGCTGCGTATTCCTTAGAATCAGTTAAGCTATGGTTGGGATAGGGAGAGGTCTCTGTGGTTAAGTGGTTTGCTGTACCATCATCAGTCCCTTGGTTTGGATCCCAGGGACTTGCTTGTCAGGCAGTCTCACCAAAATAATGAGTTGCAGGTTTAGTGAGAGAATCTGCCCAAAAGAAAGGGTGGAACCCTATAGAGAAAGACACACAGCCTGGGTCTCTGGTGTTGATATTCACGTGCACAAGCACAGGTAACCCTCCTGAACTGTACAGGTATACACATATAAAACACACACATGCTCACACACACACACAAAGACACACATACATGAAAGCAGAATAGGTAATCATCCATCTTACAAGGAGAAATAAGTCCAGTTAGTAATTGCTTACAACATTTGGGGGGTTGCAATTTTTTAAACAGAAAAATAATTACATAATCCCCTTCCTCTCCTTCTTCCAACCTCTTCCACATTCCCTCTCATATCATGGTCTCTTTTCTTTAATTGTTATTCACACATACATACATACACACTCGCAGATGCAACTTGCTGAATCCATTCAGTGTTGTTGATATGTATATAATTTCAGGAATGAAGTTTGGTATTGAATAACTAATTAAGGAGGCTCATCCTGGGGAAGACTAGTTCTCCCCCTCAGCAGTGGCTAATTGCCTGTGACTCTTTATCTAGGCCTGTGGTAGTTTGAATGAGAATGCTCCCCCATCGACTCACTCATATATTTGAATACTTGGCCCCAGTTGATAGAACTGCTTGGGAAGGGTTAGGAGATGTGGCCTTCTTGGAGGTGTGTCACTGGGGGTTGGTGTTGAGGTTTCAAAAGATTCCCAGTCTAATTCCAATTATCTCCCTCTACCGTGTGGTTGTGCATTCAGATGTGAGATCTCAGCTGTTTCTTTGATTCCCCCATCACAACCTCGAACCCTTTAAAACCATAAGCCAATGAAATGCTTTCTTTATAAGTTGCCTTGGTTACAGTGTTTTATTACAGCGATATAAAAGCAGCTAAGACAGGCCTGGTGAGATTCCCTCTTCTACATTAGCATGTCTTCTGGTGCTGTCATTATTCAGACAGCCACTAAACCTTTTTCTTTTTTTCTGCATAAAATTCAAGTAATCCTGTACTTTAATGAAGAAGTAAATAAAACTTTGGAACTGCCCTGAATGTTTCTGAGGCCAATGCAAGTTCATGTTTGATTTTGTTTTCTCTCTTCAACAGTCACAAGGCCTAAGAATATGAGACGAAAACATAACATACAGAGTCTTAAAAACAACCTCACTTTGTAGGCTGCAGAAAGCTTATTTTTTCCTTGTCATGACTCTTTGATGATTCATCCATCTGAAGCCAATTTTAAGGGCATGGTTCCAGGCCTACTGAATTAGAACCTTTGGGGGCACTCTGCAGGATACATGTGTTTCTAATCTCTGCAGGTGGCATTGATGGACAGCTAATGTTCAAGGCCAGAGATTTTTATATCAAAAGCTATTATGCAAGAGATACATCTGTGGGCTCACCATTATTTTAGGTCTTAGAGACACAATCATTATTTGAACAGGCTGGACTCAAGTTCTCTGAAGCTAGAAAGTTGTGAAAAGCAGAGCCATCAACTTTCTTAGCTGCCACAGTGCTCCCAGGACACTGGGGCAGGGTGACAGCAGAGAAGATGCCCCAGTGTGAGACCAGGAATAGCTTGGGAAATCCTGAGAAGCTCCTTGTGAGTCAGTTGCTCTGCCCTTGTGAAATTCCAATGAAAAACAGCTTCCCGGGGCGAGGTCACAGCCAGCTCAATAGTCCTGTTTCACGCATATGTGGAGGTCTGCTTATTTTTGTCCTTGTGATTGAGATAAGACTCCCCCACTATGTTACTCAGAACTCTTAGGTCTAAGTGTATCTCTGGCCTCAGCTCCCTGGATAGCTGAGACTACATTTTCACCCACATGCCCAGCTGTCTCTGAAGTTTTAAAAGGACCCTCCACTCTTACATGAAATACTGAAGAAAATGCCGAGAATGTAACATTCACTCCTGATCTTTCGCTACTGTCAGCTGTCATTTCCAACTGACCATGAAGTTGAAACCTCCAAGGGAAAAAAGAATGTCACATGCCCTACTCATCTTATAACAAAGTATAAAACCGAGTCCATAATTCGTCTCAGACTCTTTTAGTTTTCCAGTGTCTCCTGGCTGTTTTTTCCCCCTAATATTTAAAGGAGTCTTGTCTTAATAATCCAATAAAAAAAAAGGAGTACAGATTTAAACATAGAATTCTCAGCAGAAGAATCTAAAATGGCTGAAAGACAGTTAAGGAAATGCTCAACATCCTTAGTCATCAGAGAAGTGCAAATCAAAACAACT
>LOEQ01002059.1:221723-231948 GCA_001685075.1 Bramus lutescens | reverse complement strand
AAATGAATACAATTTGTGTGTTATTATTTCGGGGTATAAGCTAGCCGTGCGGGAGCAAGACGGGTCGAAAAGCAGGCCCGCTCTGCCTTATCACTACAGATCACCAAGGTACAGAATTTCCTGCACATTTATTTTTGCCATTCATGCACTTAGCTGATAGTGAGCAAAGAGAGTGGTAAAAGCCTCTTGATTTTAGTGGGACTTTTACTAGGAACCAGCAGACTTTCAAATGAAAATCATGGCCCCATTTCTTCTACCAATCCCGCCTGAATCCCTATGAGATGGCTGACTTCTTGTGTTCCAGGAGCTGAAAGTTGGACAGTAGCCACCAAACTAAACTATCTTGGCCCTGCAGAACTTACCTGTGGGGGGTATGAGAAGAAAAAAAATGAACAGAATAAATTTAAACTATAGAGCACATTAAATGGAAGGTGACTACAAAGAGCGGGGGAGGGAAATATTAAGTGTGTGTGCATAGAAAACATGTACCAGAACACAACTGTCAATCACACCTACAGAACCCAAGGCTGGCTTCCAAGGGAAATTCACAGCCTGTCCTCTCTCTGCATGGACTTCTGTACCACATTATTGATTGCTGCTTCTGCTTGCAGCAACACATACTTATTTTCTTCTGGTTCCGTAGGTCAGAAATTGGGGTACAACTTAGCTGGGTCCTCTGTTCAGAGTCTGACAAGGCAACAACTAAGTGCTAGGGGATGCATGATTACCTAGCAGCTCAACCGGATGAGGGAAATCTATCCAAAGTTCATACAGGCTGTTTGCAGATCCTTTTCCCAGAACTAAAGGACCTAGGTGTTTGCATTCTTGGTTAACTCCTAGAAAAGCTGCCAGTTTCTACAGGCTACTCCATAGCTCCTTGGCAGGTAAATCTCTACAGTATAACTGCTTGCTTATCTGTGAAGCTGACAGGGCAACCGTATCTCAGCATGCCTGTCACGTTTGTATTGGTGGTTGGAAGGAAGCCATAGCCTTGCCTTTGTGCTACAAGATGGATGGGATGTGTGGGGATGGCCACTAGAACTCAGCGAGAATTTCTGTCTACTAGAAGCACTGGCTGGAGTACTATCCACGTTTAATGTGGACTAGTTCCAGACTGTTGAATTTGCACCAGTTGCCCAGACCCAGAGTTTCTGACTTTGTTGGCCTAAGGTAGGGCCATCAAGCTTGCATTTCTAACAAGTTTCCTGGTGAAGTCCATGATACTGATCAACACTTGGAGAACTAGTTCCTAAATTGCACATTCAGTCTACTCCTAGCACCCCCAAATCAACCAGCTCTTCATTTCCTCTCAAACCTATGAACGGGCCCTTTAGCAGCAAGCTCTGCCTATAGGAAGCTCAGGTAAACATGGCAACACAGCAGAGCTGTTTAAGCAGGAAACTCTTGTGGACTCAGGGCATGATCTAGAAGAGAGAACAAAGGCTCAGATGAAATTCTCACCTTAAATAAAGGCTTGTGCAGAAGTAGATTGTTGGAAAATATTAGTTAAAGGTGTGTGACATTTGTTTACACTATGGAACCTTTGTTTAATGATGCAAAGATGTGTTGCATTCATTTATGTTGCATTTGTTTCACTCTGTGATGCTGTGTTACTTTTCCTGTCTAAAACACCTAACTGGTCTAATAAAGAGCTGAACAGCCAATAGCAAGGCAGGAGAAAGGAGAGGTGGGGCTGGCAGGCAGAGAGACTAAATAGGAGGAGAAATTTGGAAAAGAAAAAAATCAAGAAACCAGAAAAGGAGGAGAGGAAGACTTCAGGGGCCAGCCACCCAGCTACACAGCCAGTCACAGAGTAAGAAGTAAAGAGAGGTATACAGAAATAGAGAAAGGTAAAATCCTGGAGCTAAAAGATATACAGGATAACTTAAGAAGAGTTGGCAAGAAACAAGCCAAGCTAAGGCCGAGCATTCATAAGAAAGAATAAGACTCCTTGTGATTTATTTGGGATCTGTGTAGTAGGCTCCCAAAGAGTTAATTAAAAGAGTTAAAACAACAACAAAACATACACACAACCACAGCAGGTGAATGTGGAGATAGCAGAAAAGATTCAAGACTGGAGTCAGAAATTCTGAAAAGCCGGATCTTCCCCTAATTCACGTTGAAAAATGAGCAGTCTAGCTTCATGGTGGCTGACAAAGGCAACACAGCATCTGGGCTGACTGCAGGGAAAGATAGCTTCCTACACCCAACAATAGCAGGCGTCAGAATAGCATGGCTGTACCAGTTCCCTGGCCCTGATGCCAAAGGCTGATGTAATCAACTGAAGAAGGCCAGGTCTGTCTGCTTCTACACTGATGTGTGTTGCAGAAGGGGCAACACTAAAATAGGAGGCCTTGATTTATAGAGGAGCTACAAATATGCCCCCCGCCTGCCAATAGCAAGTAACCCTGCCCTTGAGGAACGCGCCTTCTGTCACCCAGACCTGCACACAATGGGGCAACCTTGGAAACCTGTCAAAAAAAATAAAAGCCATAAATGCTCAGAAGATGAGCAGTGCACAAGTTTGAGATACCAACGGAGAACTGCCTCCCTCCCAGTAACATGGCCCAGCTACCAGGTCTGCGGAGCAGGCTGAGAATAGCATTTGGAGAAGGATCCAAGAAGGGGAGAAAACCATCAAGAAGGACATCTGAGGAAGAATGCTAGGAGAGTAAGGAAGGAAGAACTCGAAAGGTTCGGGAGGGGAAATAGAGGGACCGAAAAATAAAAGCGTCAACCCAATGGTTTCTGCTGAGACTTCAAGACCAAAGAGAGGCTGAGAAAGAGCAGAGAGACCAAGAGCTAAGAAGTCCCAGGAGGACAGGAGAGAGATATCCTGGTCTGGCCCAGAGAGACCAAGAGCTAAGAAGTCCCAGGAGGACATGAGAGAGATATATATACTGGTCTGGCCCAGAGCAGGGGAAGGGGGAGAGCTGCTCAAGTCTAAGCAGACTTTGAAAACACAGTCAGCATTGCATGCTAGAAATCTACATGTTGCATCTACTTGAATATGCAGACACAGCAAGAGGACATTTGAAATAGAGGGGCAAGGTCCTGGATGGAAAAGTAAGATCTCAATTGCTTAGGACATAGACTGTGTCCAAAACCATATTCCATGAAGAAATGGCCAAGAGAATGAGTGTAGGCCTAAAGGGACCACAAGCCAAAGCTTGAGTCCTAGGGTGTGCTAAAGAAGAGGTTTGTAGAGGAGGGAGGAAAGACGAGAAGTCTAAGATACTGAAAATCAAAGGAGTGAAGTAATAATAGTCAACTATAATTTGGCTGAGATGTCACAAGGGGATTGGGTGTTGAGAGAGAAAGATTGAGAGAGACAGAGAGAGATAGTAGAGGAGAAAAAGGAACAGGGTTCTAATTCTTTTTTAAATAAAATAAAAACCAAATTTATAACTTACAAGACAGCATTATGGAATGCTTACTTTCCTTAACCTTGTGAGCCAGACAAGAGGAACAGACAAATGCTGAGACCAGAGCTAAAACAGAGCTCTATAAAAGTGGACACAGTACATGATCTGAGAAGATAAGAGCCGTCTGGTCCCGGGCTTCAGAGTTTCATTTGAGGGAATACACCTCTATGCTAGTCCAGAGTCCAAAGAATGGAGGCACTGAGCTCCGAGTCTACCTGAGGTAGGACATCTATGATACAGTTATTTATTTTCATGTTATCAATTCCTTCGTTGCTGCAATCAACAACAGAAATGTTTGCAACAGAAATCCTAATTAAGACACTTGATGAATTGAGTTTAATCCCCAGAATACACACGGCAGGAGGACCAGTTCCCTCAGATCGTCTCCTAACCTCCACAGGAGTACTGTGGCATATTTGCACCCACCCCACTAGAAAAACAAATAGATACATGCATTAATTCTTACAAAAATTTTAGTAGTTAAATTTCATTGTTCTAAACTTATGATTATATTGACTGAAATGAAACAAAAATTTTGAATAAAATGTAAATTTTCTCTTAATGTAATTTAATCATATAGGCATCTGTTGCTATTTGCTATGAAAAGAAGAATACTTGTTACTTTGTAACAAAATTACTTACCCATAACAAAATGACTTACTTTGTTTACTAAGCAAGTCCTCATTCTTGTGGGGAGGGGCACTAGCTAGACAGTTAGTCAATAAAAAAAGGTGATTGCCACCAAGTCTCATGACTTGAGTTCAATCCCTGGGAACCCCAAAGTCGAAGGAGTGAACCACCTCAAAAATTGACCTCAGAACACCCCATGTATGTATGGCACATGTGTTTACCCACACATAAAATAAATAAATGTTATTAAAAAAAAGATTTCCCTTTCCATGGAGTAAAAACTACACAATTGAATACATCTCACAGGTTACCATTTCTGGCTTCATTTTCTGTTCATACCTTTATTTCCTGTCATTCATTGCTAATTTATATTAACTTGTATTTTACTTATATATCCACATAAACTGTGTAGTAAGGTCTTTTCTGGAACAAGAGTCTTGAGCAAAGTGTGATATAAGTCAATATGACACTGTCATGTTAATAGGATTTGCAAACAGGTGGAATAATCCAGCGTTTCCTAACTTCATGTCATTTATGGGCTTTTAGGAATTATCCCAAGTTAAATGCCTGATTAGAAAAAGGAGTTATTGCGAGAGGCTAAATAATGGCTCCCAGGTCCTGAACTCTGGAACCTTCAAATATTAATTCATGTGAAAAAGTTATCATTTTAGATGTGGTTAGCTTGAGGCTCTTGAGTTGTGCAATTTAGCTGGATTTAGCCAGGTGATCCCTTAACCCAACCACACGTTTTTCAGAGGCAGGCAGAGACTCCCCATAGTCAGAATCAGAGACACTATAAAACATTAAGGTACATTTGAAAGGGATCAGGAACTTTCGTTTTAAATGGCTGCCACATGTTTCAGGAGCATACTATAATCCTATCCAAATTCCCTTACTCCAGACGTTTCTCAGTCTAACTATGGGGCTATGCCCCATTACAGACATCATAAATTGAAAATGCCGTATGATGAGAAGAATTTGAACCATTTTAACTAATAAACATCATAGCTCAGCAAAAATTACTCGCTGCAGAGTGTCAGTTGTTGCCTATGTCAAGTGGTTGACTAGAAATTATATATGTCTGTCTACTTATCAGAATATTGTGGGACAGTTAGCATTCTCTGCTGTCACAAAATACTTTGAGGGCTAGAGAGATGGCTCAGGGGTTAAGAGCATTGCCTGCTCTTCCAAAGGTCCTGAGTTCAATTCCCAGCAACTGCATGGTGGCTCACAACCATCTGTAATGAGGTCTGTTGCCCTCTTCTGGCCTTCAGGCATACACACATACAGAATATTGTATACATAATAAATAAATAAAATATTTTAAAAAAGAAACAAAATACTTTGAGGAAACACTTTGTGGCTTGAAAAAATTATTTAGGATCATGGTTTCAGCAACTTTCATCCATGGTCAGCTTGCTCTATTGCTGTTGGACCATGATGGGGCAGAATGTCAGGGCAGTTAGAACACAGGAGAACACAGCTGCTTGCCTCACTACAAACAGGAAGCTGAGCAGGGTTCCAATCACTGGAAAAAGTCTCAGGTGTCAAGGGCTGTGGACGTACACAGCAGGTGATAATTAGTGTTCTGACGTCAACCCGCCAGAGGATGAGTCTCAGATGGAGGAGAATCCTGTCCAGGCAGGGCCTACGGGACCACCAACTCTGGAAACTGTTGCTCCTGTCCATAATTTCGCATTTGCTCAAGCAGTCATGGTGTCTCCCCAATACCTGCATTGTAGTTGTAATTTCTTATAATATGTATGTGTAGTCTCATGACTGCATCTCATTTTTATGGACACATATGTCTATGGATAGTCAGGAAGATGACTTCTCATTAACTGAATAATTTTGATATACAGAAAATATTCTATGACATGCTTCATAACTAGATCTATTGTCCCACAAAGATCTGTAAGACTGTAAGACACTTAAAAGCCCGTTTTGTTCCTTTTACTCAGACTAACACAATTATCTCAGTTTTACCTCAGAGCAAGTTCAAACTAGACTGAATATTTCTGTAAATGGATCATAAGTTAAAAACTTTACAGATATGCACAAGATCAGAGTTGCAGATATCTAACCAAGGTTACCAACACAAAGCAACCTAAAAAAAATCAGACCAGTTCTTCACTTGCCAAGTCTGGCTGATAAGACCTGACTCTCTGTGCAGATCTCTCTGCAGTTTATCTCACCCCGGCACTGTGATCCCAGCCTCTGGTCAGTCTTACACCTGGAAACTTGAAACCTTGTGTTGCCATGGTAAATGGCTCAGCTCATGATTTACCCAAGGAATCATGTAACCAATGAGATGCAATTCTTGTAACTTTTTTCTTATTGCCTAAGCCTCTTGTAAAAATTAAAAAAAATGTATTTAAACCAGGTGAACAAGGAAGCACATGAGAATTGGAACAGAGAATTAAAACAAAGGAGACCTAGAAGCTGTAGAGGCCGAACAAGAGCTACAGAATGATAAAGAGCGTGACCCTCAGATGGTGTGTGTGTGAGTCTTAACCCTCAGACAGAAGAAGACAAGTCAGTTTCGCTTCATTGAGGACTTCTTCCTCCAACCTGAGAGGTGGCCTTGAAGAGTTGGACTCTCAGGCTACCATTACTAAGGGACCCACTTCTTTATCTGGGTCCCACCTCCCACTAACTTCCAGTCCTGCCATCAAATTAAGAACCCATCAACAGATTAACACATTGATTAATCTACAGTCTTCAAGATTGAACCAACTCTCAATGACTGCAAACATGACAGAGAAATGAAGCCTTCAACACACGAGACTGGAGGGAGACAGTTCATACGAAACCCATAACAAATTCTGTACTCAATCAACCTGAGATCCAAATTCAGACTTTGATACAGTACTGAATGTCACAGAACCATGCTATGTCAGAGACTGTATAGCAACTCTGTGAAGGTGAACTTCTCCAGGGCCAGTGAAAAGCAGTTAACAGGGCTGTGCTCTTGAGGGTTTCCCATGGCATTCTGCTCACCAGCCCCTTCTCAGAAAGTCGCCCACTCATAATACCCCTGCTTCCCACCTACCAGCTCCTCGGTGTGCCTTCTTGTTTGGCAGGAAGTAATTTGCTCTTTCACAGAGCCAATGAACATGTCTGGAGAATTTCACTCCAAAGGAGACTTTCAAAGACCTGCTTATGATCTTCTGAGCTGCATGAACCACACAGATCTATAGCACTGTGTGCAGCAAGGGGATCTAGTCACTGGATGAGGTCTTATCTCATGCACATTTGCTTTTCTTTAGATTTAGAAAAAGAAAGAGAAAGGGGGAAGAAAGATAAACCCTCTCCACTCCAGAAAATTTTAAAATAAACCACAGGTAGAAGCCTGTACCGGTGGAATCAAAGAGCAAACACCCATCGAGTGTTCAATTCAGTTCCATCCAGCCAAGAGGGCAGAGGGGAGAGTGTCACAGGGCCGCTGAAGTTAAAACTTGGGTTTTGCCTTTCCTTTAGAAGTCCAGGGTTTGACTGGAATGGGCACTCACAACACCAACTTCGCTACTCCTTGCCTGTTTATCCATAAACAAGGAATCTAGCTTCTGTCCCATCTCCTCTGCAAAATGGGAACAACAAATCTACCTACCTCCTCAGGGGCTATGTACACAGTGTGTGTCAATGCCGATAAAGCGTGGGGACTAGAGACAGAGACAAAAGAAACAGCCTAAGCTATTTTGACTATTGACAGCCAGGCCTAAAGTCTATGTTTTCATTGTACTATACTGTCCACTTTCCCACGATTAGTATGTGGTGATTTTACATGTTGATTGATGAGGCAAGCTCCAGGAGAATACCCATCTCACGTCTACTGTACGTTCCATGGGGTAGGACTCAATCCTGGCTTTGTTCTTCCCAATATTGTGTTTGGAAAAAGAAAGTATTGGAGTGTTTGCTCACAGATAAAGCAAGCTAGCAACATCAGTAGTTCTTGGTCTGCAGTCTCAGATGTCTTCAGAATTTGGGACCGTGCATTTTAATTAACATAATTCTTTCCCTACCTTATTGAATAATAGAATTGCTTGGATAGCTTTCAAGCATACTCATGCTTAAGCCCCAGGGATTCCAAAATGACTGATATGGAATCTTGAATGTAATCAAGTACAGATAAATAATACTTGATAAAACTACGTGAACATATATGGACTTTTTTGCCATTGTAATTAATATATAGGTTAACTATATATATGTTAATTGTGTATATGTATATATAATAGTTATTTTCATTACATTTGGTTGGATCAGTTTTATAAATGATCTGGAGACAAATGAAAGTATACAGGAGATGTATAAGAGTTCTTATGCAGACATACAACAGATTTGAACCTCCTCGTATTTTGGTATGATTTTAAGCATGTGTGTGTGTGCATGCATGTGTGTGTTCCCACAGAGACCAGAAGAGGGCTTCTGATTCCCCTGGAGCTGGAGTTACAAGCAGTTGTTAACCACTCGTATATACGTAGATGGAGGACCAAATAAGTTTGCTCATAAGCAACCTCTGCAGGAGCAGTGCAGGCTTTAACCACTGAGTCATCTCTCTGACCATGATTTTGGGGTCTTTAGGAGGGCCCTGGAGCCAATTTTCCACAAACACTTAGAGATGAATGCATTCTAATCTGAAAGTCAGGTTGAAAAGCTCCAGAATTGTCAGTGTCTGCTTCAGCTCAGACACAAAGACATCCACTGGGACACCTGCTTTTGAATTTGACCTTCATCCAACACTCTCTACTTGCCAGCAGTCAGTAGGAACCTTCTCTAAGGCCCATCTGCAAGCTTTTGTTACATGCAAGTCTCCTCAAAGAACTCTGTTGTCGGTTTACTCTCAACACCAGATCATCTTCAGTATCTGGGCAGTTCCGCATCCTCCACAGACCCCTCCCACTCTGCCTCACTACTGACTACGTGGCCTGCCTTAAAGAAGAACCTTGTTAGTCTAGAGGTGGTTTGGCAGACTCCCTCTCAATCCTTTCTGATGCTTTCTGAGTAATTCTGCATCCACTGACCGCTCAGGCCCACTGGCTGCACATGCGCACTTGTTCATGCTCTGGAGGGTTGAGCCCAAACTTTCCCATTACAAGACTCTTGCAGGTCACCTTACAGTTTCCTTACAGGGTCCGGGATAGGCTTCCTTAAGTTATTAAACAATTTCTTTCACCTTTAGTTACACTCTCTTTTCCTATTAAGATAATAGCAGGGCGGGGTACGGAAAGCTGCAGCTTCCTGGCAGGCCCTTGGCTGATGGAACCAAGGAGTATGGTTCATGCTGTTCCTACTATGATCCTGGCAGCAACCGGGTCAATGACTCCAGACCTAGCACTGCCAAACTGCGTTTTCCCCTAGAACCCAAGTGTATGAGGCACCTCCTTACTTTTTTTTCTTCTTCTTCTAGTATTTGATGTACTTAAAAAGCACCACAGAATTCCTTAGTGTTAAGAACGGTGCTCCTGATGGTGTAAACGCAAGCCATTCCTTCTGAGTTCTCTGGACTCCTCCTGTGCACACCGGAGGAGTGCACAGACAGAGCGCGCGGGGGGGGGCAGCCCTTANGAATCGAAGCAAGGACCCGAGCCCACGGCGAGAGTCCCGAGGATCCCGCTCCCCGGCGGAGACAGCGCAACGGTCCGGAGACCGCACAACAGGTCCTTTGGGCACCCTCTACGGTAAGGAAGCGGGGGCGACTGACTGTGGGAAAGGAAGGGGTAGTGCAGACAGGGACACAGTCCCTGCAGGAGGGCTACTCCGTTTCCGGGTCCCTGACCTCTTCCCCTGGTCCCCAACCCCACCGCAAATTCCAAATTCGGCTAAGGATGCAAGCGTGATCCCGAAGGCTCGCGTAGGCGCGGAGCTCCGTACACGTAGGATGTCCCCATCGGACCGGGAGTAAAGTTAGCTAGTGCAGGCAGAGCGTCTCTCTGTGCAGCTCAGGACCAGACCTCGGGGGCGACGGGGAGACCACCCACCTTGTGCCTGCGCCTCCATGGTGGCCGACGTGGAGCTGAGAGCCGCAGGGGACACGCGGACGCCTCGTAGAGCAGATGGCAGAGGTGCTGGAGCTCGGAAGACAGCTAGCCCTGCGGCCGCTCTTGGGCTCTCTCCAGGCGCGCGTGTCGCGAGCTCTGCCTGAAGGGGGTGGGGGACTGCGGGCAGCC
>LOEQ01002059.1:184372-194380 GCA_001685075.1 Bramus lutescens | reverse complement strand
TGGCCTTCAGGCATACACACAGACAAAATATTGTATACATAATAATAATAAAAAGATACCAGCTTCAGTTGTAGCCTGACTTCCTAATAAGTCAGAATACCTTATCCAGCCTCCAGAGCTATCCCATTGCAGCTCCAGCTTCTGGACCTGTTGTATTGTAGTTTCAGGTATAGCCTGATTTCCCAAAACAAGTCAGGATACTTTTCCCCACAGAGCTGTCCTATTGCAGCTCCATGTATAGTCAGACCTCCTCATAAGTCAGGTTATCTTTCCCTCCAGAGCTGTCTGATTGCAGCTCCAGCCTTCAGAGCTGTCCCTTTGCAGCTCCAGAGCTGTAACACTTACATCATCTGTGAGTATTAGGACATCTAAAGTATGGTTAGGGATTATTAATAAAGTGCAGAAAACTGCAACCAATCAAAATGCAGAATTGTATTGCTCAGTCTCAAGGATACATCCGTAAAATAACTCAGGTACTTAAGGCTCAGGAACCATTATGAAAGAGGGGGCTGAAAGATTGTAAAAGCCAGAGGACAAGGAAATTTGTTGTAAGACTGTGTCTCTTAATAATGTCAAAAAACATGCCCATAAAGTCTCACCAACATGAATTCCTAAATATGAGCTGATGAGGGACAACAGCAATACACATGCCAAAGTGTGTGTGTGTGTGTGTGTGTGTGTGTGTCTGTGGGTGCTCAACATTACATAAAGAACTACAGGCAACTAAGGAATGCTGAAATCTCGAGAAACAATTTTCCATAATGAAGAGTACATCAATTGACTAGTGAATACTAAATGGTCAGCCTGGAAAAAATCTACATACAAGTAGCACTATACATATTGATCAGATTATACTCAGGAATATATATGTCTATACATACACATTTATGCATGCAACAATAATTAATGAAAAGTGGCTATTAATCTGAAGGAGAGTGGGAGGTGTATATGGGAGGGTTTGGAGAGAGGAAACGAAAGGGAGAAATGATGTAATTATATTATAATCTCAAAAATAAGGTAAAAATGTATGAGTATTTTGTCTGCGTGTATGATTGTATACCACATGTATGCCTGGTGCCCATGGATGCTAAAATAGGCAGTGGATTACTTGGAAATGGAGTTGCAGATGGCTGAGAGACACCATGTGGGTGCTGGGAATTTAATCTTGGACTTCTGGAACTGCAACCTTTGATCTTAACTGCTGAATCAGACCTCCATATTGCTTTGGTAAGAACTAGAGTCATTTACGTAAGCTAGAGTCAAATAGGAGAGTATTTTAAGTTCAATGCAATACATGTAGTAGTAGGCGCCATACAGTTGATTTATGCAAACTCAAATTTAATGCAAACTGTAACTGGCTTTGGACTGCAACAGGCTATCACAGTTCTTAGAAGCAAAATAGTAATGGGCTGTTTTCTTCAGCATCCTAAAAATAGGGTATCCTGGGCAAGGGAGAGTGTTAAGTGAATTTTTCAACATGAACACCTGGGTTTCTCTGAGGCTGTGTTCTGGCCTTTCTTAGGCCCTTTGATGTTATTTGGAATGACTGACAACTGTGCCAGTTTCCTGAGGGAATTTTCAAGAGGAAATGCCTTCTGTAGCTCTCAGAAAAATGAACTGTAAGCTACTGGGTATCAGACATTGCTTAAGTCACTGAGGAACCACAGACCCACATTTTGAACTCACTATTCTACACGGGAAATCTACTCAGGTGTTATAGATGAAGATTCTAAAACAAAGGTTAATCACCTTTGCCCTTGTAGCTGAAGCTAGAAAGTGGATGGAACATTTGGTAGATGGAACGTCTGTGTTCTTTCTATTGTGTCCAAGTTTCTTCCATTAATTTTCTTTTTCAATATCTCGCCTCCATATGTAGCTAAACTCTGAGGCAACATGTGAATTTAGCCTGTAACAAGGCCATATTTTCTGAGATTGGACCATGACTCCAATGACTGAAGTGAAGTCACTACCAGCCAAATGACACAGAGGCACGCTGGCAGCCACCAGAAGCCAGAAGAGGCACGGGACAGACTGCTTCAGAGCCTTCAAAGGAGCCCACCCTGTGGACATGTTGACTTCAGACTTTAGATCTGTGAGATCATTAATGTCTGTCGTTTCAAGCCACCTAGTTTGTGGTACATGGCTTTGTCAGTCCTGTGATAGTGACACATGGGCCTTGCTCAGTGGTGACTTGTGCAGAGTGCTTAACAAAGAGCTATGGTATGTGCCCTGTGTGGGTTCAGGCAATATTCTGGGTCTGAGGAGGACAGAGAAGTAACAAGGGATAGAGAGCTCTACCATGACAGGGTAAGGTGACTTGATGGGGCCTGTTGGGGGTAGAGAAATGCTGGAACTGAACAGCTTATGCCAAGCTGATCTTAGGTTGCATGGGTCCAGGTTAAAGGGCCAAAGCCACATTTGAGCAGTGGTTCTCAACCTGTGGTTTGAGACCCCTTTGGAAACCCTCCATCTCCAAAAATATTTGCACTGTGACTCATAACAGTAGCAAAATTACAGTTATGAAATAGCAATGGAAATAACTTTATGGCTGGGGGTTCATCATAACATGAGGAGCTGTCTTAAACAGTTACAGTGTTAGAAAGGTTGAGAACCACTAGTTTAGGGATGGCCTGTGTGCCTTTGTCTTAGACCAAAGTCTGGCAAGTTGTGCATCTAACCTGATGTCAGAAAGAAAAATGAACATTTTTTTCCCCAACCTTGGCCTACTGGTCTTTCTACTAGAAAGGTTAGACTCTGGATTTTTTAAATGAGAAGCCATCTACTCAATACAAAATAGTGAATTGAATGAGTAAGTTCACTTGAATAAATTTTCAATGAATGAACATCAGATAGTTCACATCTATTATTATAAAATGTTTTTAGATACATCCTGTCATTTGATGGAACAATTCTGTTCTTATTTGTAACTCAGATTTTAGAACTTTGGGTATTGTGATGGTTAATGCCATAAACTCAACAGGTTCAACCATTGCCTAGGAAACCAGCCTCTGACCATGCTTGTATAAGGGATCATCTAGAGCAGCGGTTCTCAACTTTCTTAATGCCGCAACCCTTTAATACAGTTCCTCATGTTGTGGTGACTCCCCCTCCCCCAACCATAACATTATTTTCGTTGCTACTTCATAACGGTGACTTTGCTACTGTTATGAATTATAATGTAAATATCTGTTTTCTGATGGTCTTTGGTGAACCCTGTGAAAAGTCAGTCGACCTCCAAAGGGGTCTCAACTCACAGGATGAGAACAACAAACCTAGGTCAGTCAAGATAGGAAGATCCACCTTGGCTATGGTTGGAACCATTGTTTAGGCTAAAATCTTGGAATGAGTAAAAGGAAAAATTAAGCTGAGCACGAACATTCTTGAGTCTATGCTCCTGAACTGTGGATGCAACGTGACTAGTTGCCTTAAGCTATGCCACTTCTGTCGTGGGCTATACTCGAACTGTGATCCAAAGTGAACCTTACCTTCTCTAAGTCAGATGTTTGATTATAGCAAGGAGATAAGTATCTAATGTAAGTACCTTGCTCCTCAAGGCCAGGATCAGATCTGGGCTCCACCCTTTCTAAACTGCATAGCGGGCAAGTTATTCAATGTTCACAAATGTTGATGAATAACGTAGCAAGAGTAATTCCAGAACATAAATAAAATGAATAAATAAATGTAAATGAACTTTGTGGGTGAATACAAGATATGGTAGAAAGAATTCTGCTTACTATTAGGATGAGAACAACCCATGTCCCAGGAACTTAATAAAAATGTGTAATGTCTTAAGTTCTATTCTGCCCCAGGCTTTCCTTCATCGTGCCTATTTCATCATCCCTGCTCATCCTGATTATCCCACTTCAGGGGATTCACTGCCCAGCTAACTGAAGGTGCTGACGATTAACAGCTCTTAGCTGAGCCCAGCAAGTGAGCTCAGCTGAAGACGATCATCTCTTCTAAATGTCATACTATTCCAGGAGCAGCTCGCACTCGGCATCTTCTCTGTAGAGCCTGAAGTTCCTCTTGCTGTAATGTGGACCACTCTGCTGAGCTTCTCCAGCCTTGTGGCCTCTTGATTGTGGATTCACAGAAAGACTTCATTGCAATCTTTCTTTCCTTTCCCAATCCTGCTTCCTCTATTGTCTCACGGCTAGCTTTTAGCAGTGACCATCTTAAATGTAAATCTCCATTTCCAAAGACTGCCTTCCCAAGTAAAAACATCAGACTGTAGTTTGTGTAGCATCATTGGGGAAACAGCACTGTAAAGGACTGTCTGTCATTCCTCAAGCACAGTGGATAGCTCCTATGGACCAGCCACTATCATAGGCATGGGGAAAGTGGACCGAGGGCATATCCATAACTGGTTGCGTTGATCTGAAGGAGAACTGAGCTTCTGCATATGGACTAAAATGTGACTAGAGAAGTGTTTCGACTTTGAGATTAGATAGGGCCAAGTGATGTCCCAAACTGGCTTGGTAAAAGATGGCCCATTGAGTTGAAATCCCAGGTGTCTATCCTGGGCATCTAAGATCCTGAAAAGAGCTAATATTTCTCAGCTATTCATTGACTACGAAAAGAAAAAAAAAGACAAATGGCCATCAAAATATTTTTGTCCACAGTCAAGAAAAGCAGTGAAACATTTTTCCAACCCTTGGACAAAATCTCCTTCCCTTTAAATTGTGAAATGTGGCCAGCTAATGGCCAAAGTGGCTGAGCTCTGCATCCACTGCTCTACCTTATACATCCACGGACACAGATTTGCCCTTTTTCTTTCTTTTTACTCTTACTTTTCTAAATTCTTTTACTAATAAAATTTATTTATTTATTTTATATCCCGACCACAGTTTCCTCTCCTCATTCCCTCTCTCCCAACCACTTCCCTTCGATTTCTGTACAGTAAGGGGAATGCTTCTTAGATGTGGCAATAAAGAATGGCATATCAAGTTAAAGTAGAACTAAGCTCCTCCCCTTGTATTAAGGCTAGGCAAGGCAACCCACTATGAGAAACAGGCTTCTGGAAGCCAGTCAGAGCATTAGAGACAGGCCTTGCTTCCATTGTTAGGGGTCTCATGAGAAGATCAAGCTATATAACTGTCATACACATCTAGAGGGCCTAGGTTGGTCCCGTGCTGGGTCCCTAACTATTGGCTCAGAGTCTGTGAGCTCCTGAGACCAGGTTGTTTCTGTGGATTCCCTTATGATGACCTTGACCCCACTGGCTTGTACAATCCTTCCTCCCTCTCTTCAATAGGACTCCCTGAGCTCAGCCAAGTGCTTAGCTGTGGATCTCTGCATCTGCTTCCATCAGTCACTGGATGAAGGATCTCTGATGACAACTGGGGTAGTTCCCAATCTGATTACAGGAGATGGCCAGTTCAGGTTACCTGTTCACTATTTCTAGGAGTCTTAGCTAAAGTCATTCTTGTAGATTCGCAGGAGTTTCCTTGTACCAGGTCTCTACCTGACCCCCGAATACCCCCCATCAAGACATCTCTTTATTACCCTCCCCCTCCACTCATTCCAACCCAACTCATGTTCCTATCCCTGCCAGCCCTCATTCGATCCAGATCTCTTCTATTTCCCATTCTCAGGGAAATCCATCTCCCTTTGGACCCTCCTTGTTGCCTAGCCTTTCTGGGGCTGTGGATTATAGCATGGTTATCCTTTACTTTACAGCTATGATCCCCTTATGAGTAAGTACATACCACATTTGTCTTTCTGGGTCTGAGTTACCTTACTTATAAAAAAAATGATTTTTCTTCTAGTTCCATCCACTTTCCTTCAAACTTACTGATTTTATTGTTTTTAACATCTGAGTAATACTCCATTGTGTAAAGATATCACATTTTATCTATTCTTTGGTTGAGGGGTATCTAAGTTGTTTCTAGCTTCTGGCTATTACAAATAAGATTGTTATGAACATAGTTCAGCAAGTGTTTGTGGTATATTTGAGCATCCTTTGGGTATATGCCCAAGAGTGGTATAGCTGGGGTTTGAGGTAGACTGATGGACAATTTCCTGAGAAACCTCCGTATTGATTTCCAAAGTGGCTGTACAAGTTTGCACTCTCATCAGCAGTGGAGGAGTGCTCCCGTTGTTCTACATCCTCTCTAGCATAAGCTATCACTAGTGTTTTCTATCTAATCTCAGAGTCATTTTGATTTGTATATTCCCTGATGGCTGTTGTGGAATAGAATATTTGTTAAACTATGTAAAAGTGTGCTGCATTTGTTTAACTATGTAAAGATGTATTACTGTTTCACCTTGCTTGCCTAAGGCACCTGACTGGTCTATGAAAAAGCTGAATGGCCAATGGGTAGGCAGAGGAGGGAGAGGTGGGGCTGGTAGGCAAAAAGAAAAGGGGAGCCAGCCAGCCAGCAGGGGTGGGGGGCAGTCAGCTGGGGGCCAGTTATCCAGGGTCAGCAAGCCACCCACATGAAGGAAGCAGGAAAGCAATAGATAGATGAGGTAAATGAGCCCGAGGGCAGCACACAGATTAATAGAATTGAATTAATTTAAGTTAGAAAATCTAGCTAGAAACAAGCCTAAGCTAAGGGCAAGCATTCATAATTAATAAGTCTCCATGTCATGGTATGGGGGCTAGTGGTCCAAGAAAGCCTGTTACAGATGGTTTATGTTGAACAATTCTTTAAGTGTCTCTCAGTCAATTGAGATTCTTCTCTTGAGAATTCTGCTTAGATCTATACACAATTTTTTATTGAATTATTGGATTTTTTGATGTCTAGTTTCTTGAGTTCTTTGTATATTTTGGATATCAGTCCTCTGTCAGATGTGGGCTTGGTGAAGGTCTTTTCCTGATGTGGGATGTCCTTCTGTATGCTGCGAGTATGTGTTGCTTTTATTTGTTGATGAATAAAGCTTTTTCTGACCAATGGTTTAGCAGAATAAAGCCAGGCGGGAAGTCCAAACACAGAGAGTAGGTAGAGTTGAGGAGACACCATGTAGTAGCCCAAGAAGAGAGATGCCAACAGTAGCCTAAGGAAGAAGATAGCAGAACAGAGGTAACACCACGGCCATGTGGTAATACAGATCAGTAGAAATGGGTTAATTTATAAGAGAGCTAGCCAGTAATTGCCTGAGTCATTCACCAAAGAATATTAGTATTTAGCCTCTGAGCGATTATTTCATAAGCTGCTGAGAAAACTAGTGGGTGGGAGAGAAACCAGTCCAGTCAGGGGGGAATAGCGGGAGAGAGAATACTTCTAGCCACATTTTCCAATTCTGAAGGCTGCTGTTTTGTTTTATTGACAGTGTCCTGTGCCTTACAGAAGCTCTTCAGTTTCATGAGGTCCCACTTATTGTTGACCTGTGTCTGAGCTACTGGTGTTATAGTCAGTAAATTGTCTCTTTTGCCAATACATTCAGGGCTCTGTCCCACTTTCTCTTCTAGCTGGTTCAGTGTAATTGGATTTATGTTGAGGTCTTCGATCTACTTAGGCTTGAGTTTTGTCCAGGGTGATAGATATGTATCTATTTGCATTCTACATGCTGGTATGCATTTAGACCAGGACCATTTGTTGAAGATGCTTTCTTTTGTCCATTCTATAATTTTTGACTTGTCAAAAATCAGGTGTCCATAAGTGTGTGGATTTATTTCAGGGTCTTTGGTTCAATTCCACTGATCTACTTGTCTGTTTTTATGTCAGTATCATGCTGTTTTTATTCCTATAGCTCTGTAGTAGAGCTTGAAATCAGGGTTAGTGATACTTCTGGAAGTTCCTTTATTGTACAGGATTGTTTTAACTATCCTGCATTTTTGTTTTTCCATATGTAGTTGAGTATATTATTTTAAGGTCTGTAAAGAAATGTGTTGGAATTTTGATGGGGATTGATTGCATTGAATCTATAGATTGCTTTTGGCAAGATGATCACTTTTACTGTGTTAACCCTACTGATCCAAGAGCATCAGAGACCTGTCTTCTAATATCTTCCCTAATTTCTTTCTTCAAAGATTTTAAGTTCTTGTCATATAGGTTTCTCACTTATTTGGCTAGAGTTACCACCAAGATATTTTATATTATTTGTGACTGTTGTGAAGGGTGCTGTTTCCCTGATTCCTTTCCCAGCTTCTTTTCTTAATTTTAAGAAAAATCATGTTTCTTGTTTTTCCCACTAAAATGATTCCAGCCAAACAATGATGCAAGATATCCAAGCACATCCTATTCCTGAGAATGCACACCAGGGACCATTCTGAGGAGACACAATAGAGTCTACCCAGACCCACAGAGCTGGGATTGCAGCTAATGGACTAAGTATTTTCAATTTGATAAAGAGCTACATGTACAGTGGGCTCCTGAGCCAGCAGGTTCAGATCTGAGAATGTGAAATGTGCTTCAGTGTGATCAGACAGCCCAGGCATAGAAGTATAAGTCCTGAAATTCTTTTTTTTCTAGTTTTATTTATTAATTATGTGCACAGTGTTCTGTCTGCATATATCCCTGCACACCAGAAGAGGGCAACAGATCTCATTACAGATGGCTGTGGGCCACCATGTGGTTGCTGGGAATTGAACTCAGGACCTCTAGAACATTCAGTGCTCTTAGCCTCTGAACCATCTCTCCAGTGCCCTGAAATTCTTGACTGCACTGATATAGTGTCTTCCCCTAGAAGAACGTCAAGACTGAATGTGGAGTTTGTATATTATAGACCTTGCACAACTTACTTCTCCACCATACTTGCAAATCTTGTTAATTCTACATTCAAATCCAACTAATTCTCATTTCACCTCTTGTCACTACCCTGTTCCAAGCCATTCTTAGATCATGGCTTCACTATTCCTGTTCCCTTCAGTCTGCTCTAGTACTTCTTGTTCTTACTTGCATTAATCTGTGGCAGCAAGAGATAAGGATGTGACTTAGGTTGATCACATGACATGACCTCCCTGCCTAACATCCTGTGGATTTCTCATTTCACTCTGACTACAATTGTCACAGTTCTCCACCTGTTTCTGTCACAATGCCCCTTCCTCCTCTCTATTCATTTTTCCTTCCACTCCATCTATTCTAATTGTTGAGGAGTCTTGTTTGGAGCCTTGGTGTCTTCTTCACCTTATATGCTCTCTTGTGTCATCAACATAATTCCTTCATCTCTCTCATGCTTTGTTCATCAGTTTCCAAGCATCTTATAGGATGCTACTACCATTTATCTTCTGTGATTTTTGATCTCTATAATTTACATATGTAACTTTTACCTGTCTATTTTTTCCACTCATGAAAAGCATAAATATCATGCAGGCAGGAATTTTTGTCTTATTACCTGATATATCAACAAGACTTTGGTCTGGCACACAGTAGGGACTCTAAAGATATGAGATGAAGGAACAAATGGCAACGATGCCTCCAAGTCAGTCCCTCCAGCCAGGAGAGAGAAGCAAGCTTCATGATGTCCTATGATTGCTTGTGAATTCATTCATCTGTGATGCATCAGTTTGTTGGCCAGGCTTTAAGAAAATGGTAGGCCTCTGCTTCCAGGCCAACTGAGATATTTGCTCTCAGAACTCAGCCACCACACTGGCAGGAAATCAAAGAAGTTTTCTGTGAGGATTGTGAGAAACAGAGCCAAGGGTTAGGTCATATAATCAAATACTTTGGAAAAACAGCAAACATCAAGGTCTTTAAGGATAAGGCACATCACTGAAGATGTTGGAGATTGTTCAACTCTCAGCTTCTGTCGGCAGCTTTGTTCTAAACTGAGTGGGTCATAAAGGCAGAATCTTGCTGTTTCAGAGTTCTAGAAGTCAAAGTATAGGCCGGCCATGCTCTTTCTAACAGCTCTAGGACAGGGTCTCTGCTAGTCGCTTGTGTTTGTTGGTCATCGCTGATGGGTAGAAGCTTCACTCTAGCCACATGGTCACCTCTTCTCGATGTTAGACAAATGGTATCTGGAAGCTCTCACATTTCAGTCATACCCTTAAAGGAGGACGGGAAATGTTTTCCGTGGAAACAAGTCCAAAGACTGCTGGAGAATGAGACTGATGGGGGGGGG
>LOEQ01002059.1:168996-184364 GCA_001685075.1 Bramus lutescens | reverse complement strand
GTAACTCTACAGCCCAGCTCTGAAGTACTCGGTTTTACTGATACGGTGAAGTATGAGAAGCAATGGTACATTCTATAGGAGCCATATGGTTAGGTGAAACTGAATCATTCAGACAACAAAATAGTATGAGTTGACCAAAACCAGGTAATAGATTCCTCTAGCAAAATTATACATTTAACGAATAAGAAATTCCAGAAATGTAGATGTTAGACATTTGCCTTTAAGATAACTTTCTTGGGACACTGCAGATGACATCCTAGACTCAATATGTAACAACCATAGTAAACTAGCTTTCTCTAGTGTTCATGCCTGTCATGGATGATTTGTCTTGTATTGGCCATGTTCCAAATGAAACTGTCGCTTAACTAAAGTATGAGCGAATATTTACTGAAAGCTTATTATGGAGAGCAGGATAGGATGTTAAGCACTTAAACACATCTTAGACCCAGTTAATCCTCAAAATTGTCTTCAGAAGCATGTTATCTTCATATAAAAGGAAAAACCTAAGCACAGAAAAGTAACATGCCCCAAATTATACAGCCTGAAAGTGTCTCAGTTGGGGATTGAGCTAACCAATGAGTTGTGTATGTACCATCTTCATAAAGCTACCTCAACTATGACCTGTTAAAACCTGCACCATGGTAAACTTCTGAAGGATATAATCATTAACTTTTTAAAAGGAAACTCCTAAAAATCATTGTTTGAAGTATAACTATGGAGAATAATAGACAAGAACAAATGGGATGTCCATAAAGAGGCACCCTACTGTGATGGATCTCTCAACACACTACACCACCACACTAGAAACATTTAAAAAAAAATCTGGTGCTATAATTGAACAAGATATGGAGTTTAAAGACACTGTTATATTCCAGAACACATTCTATTTTCTCAGCACTGGTAGAGGCACTTGAACTAGAATTCCAGAAGAAATAGAAGTTCACAATTCAAAGTACTTGTTTAGCTTGGAGCATAAGTTGCAAACATTTGTGGAATGTTGTATAAATGAAACACATTTCTACTGTATTATGCATGCATGTGTTGTTGGCATCTGCAGCTATAAGAAGGTGTAGCATATTTTTTCACATTTAAATTAACAGCATGGTGCTTGTAGCAGAGTTCTTACTAAAATGAGAGGAATTAAATCAATTGAAAACTCAGTGCAGTGTACTGGACTTGGCTGTCAGATCCCACTGTTTTCAATGGCTTAAATAGCAAATATTTTAAAGAAGTTTCAATGAGTAAACAGAAAGAATACTCTCGTAAATGGGTACTAGAAATATAACTTGACATCCACTTTAAATGATGCTATCTGAATGTATGAGGGGGCATATGCCAGATGGTTGTTTTGAGCCTAACCCCAAATCCATTACTAAGAAAGAGCATTAGGATTTGTGTTCAATAGTCCCCTTATTTTACTGATGGTAGTGGAGTACAAATAGCTGAAGCACAAGCTAGCTGAAAAGGCAAGAATTATTTTAACAATCCAAGAAAGGTAATCTAGTAAAAACGAAAAAGAGGCTAAAATTTACATTTCAACAAGTGCCATATCACTCGCCTTTAACCGTATCTGGGATTATAGGTGATTTTTTCTTCTTTCGGAATTTTCCAGATTATCTCCCCCACACCCTCAATTGTTCTTCCAATTGCTGGTATAATATTTATTTAAGACATGTTTAAAGTGTCCAGAATTTAATACACAAGTTAGTATATGCATACATCCTGAAGACAGATGGTACTATTCTAGAAAGTTTTTTCATTCTTCTCCCTAGTCAACAATCCCAAACCCTAAAACAACCACTTTTTGACCAGTGATTAGTTTTGTCTGTGTTATCCTACACTAAACTTTCAATAGTGTTTTGACTTTGATTTATATAACACAATATCTGTGAAATCCAGCTCTTCTGGAATGGAATTTTTCAGTCATTTATTTTTCATTTGCTTGTTCTGTACTATTTCATTGTATAAATGTGTCACTAAATAGTTATGTGTTTTATTGTTCATATGTACATGCTCTTTGGTCAACAAATGCCCCCCTTTCAGGCAACAGGACTAAGGAAAATTTGTTAGGGTATAAAACAGACATATATATATGATGTAATAATTTCTATTTTTCTTCCTTCATCTGCTACCACAGTCAGGAGAATACTACTACTCCAATAATTCCAAATTAATTTATAATATGTGGGAGTTTATTTTACCTTAATTTATTTAGAATCAACACCTACTGAAAAAATGACAAGAGTCTTCTCTTTGAAAAACTTTTATTAGTCATTGATTGTTAGATGACACTGTGATGGGATTCCACACATATCATGTAGTAAATAGCACTCCACAGAAATCTACACTGTACACACAGTAACAACTGGAACCATTTGACTTCCATGAGATCTGATATCATAATTACCTTCCAATTTAAAACAACCAACCCAAAATAATGATCATTTAAAACAAACTACAACAAAAGGATATAGGGATGTTACTGAGAGCCTACAACTAGACTCTGTAAGGTCTGTTCATCTTTTCAAGGCCTTGTTCCTACAATTTGCGTGATCTGATACTTGTTTTTAATCAGTCACAAGTGAGATAGTATTTATTCAGAAGGAATATACTATTTATCCTTTAGTGGATATAATACATATCTACTAAAATTTCTTGAGATAATAGATTTTTAAATTCCACTGCATAAAAGAAAATCTGTTCATTTCCGGGCCCTTCCAACAGGGCCTATTTGTTGGCAAGAAGATCCTTTTTCTTTTGTCAAATATTTATACATTTCCATATACAATCCATGTCTTTGTCTTGTCTTCACACCTGGTTTACTTTAACCATTTGTCATACATTCATCATGAAAATTTGAAATATATGTGATATATATGTGTGTGATATAATGCATATACAGATATCAGCAAAACCATTATTTTGTATAGCACAAAATAAAAGGCACAGACCTTGAAGAGCAAATAATATACAGAATGGCTTGAAGTTGCTACAGCCTACTGTGAATGAATAATGTGTAAATTAGACAACTACTGATTTTTTGGTATGTATAAGAAAATAAATAATAAAATATTGTCAAAGACAAGTTGTAGAGAATTGGTCACATTTCTGAAGTATCACAGTTATGTTTATTTTTAATGCTCTTTGTAAAGTTTTGCAGTTTTACCCTAGCTGAGTTCGCCGATAAGCTCGTCACAGTTTTCAATTTATTCAACCTTCTTTTTTTGTGGTTTAAAAATAAAATTTAATTCTGTTAGTCTCAATTTCTGTTACTTTAGCTTAAAGACAAGCAACATACTTGAGAAAAATACAGCTAATTTATTGTACTAGAGACAATATAGTAGAGTCAGTAGCAAATGTAGACTAAGTACATCCATAAAGACAAATGATTAGCATGCTTTAAATAGTGGGATCAAAGAAACTAACAGAAAATTTATGGCTCTTTTGATAAGAAATAAAGTCAAGTGAAAAATAAGGCACTAGTAACATACACAAATGTTACCTCATCACACGAGCACCATATGGGAGGGTTGGGACAGTACAATAGTTTGCATCACACGAGCACCATATGGGAGGGTTGGGACAGTACAAAAGTTCGTGCTAGTGGAGAGTAAAAACAAGGCTGATTTCCCTGGCTTTCTTCACCAATTCTTTCCTTTCAATAATCAATGTAGCAACACCACAGTAGTGAGAGCAGACAGTGCACAAGTCATGGACCCAACACTATAAAAAAACTCAGCTGGAAGTCGATTCCTTCAACAATATAAGAAATCAGGTCTTTTTGATACCTTTCTTTTTCAACCTTTTAATTTTGGTAGAATTTATTTTTCTTTTCCAATTGCTTTTCAGGGGTGAACTAAGAGCATCACTGACATCGACTCTGTTATTTCTACCTGCCCATTTTCTAAAACTATATTCGAAATGGCTTCTTCCATGTTCTTTATGAAGATCAAAGTTAGCAGCGCAAGTACTGAAACGCAGAAACAGTTAAAAAATCAAATATTTAACACGGTTCATTTTCAACGTGAAAAACATTATGGCATATTATTTGGAAAGGGGCATGAAACTGACAAGACCTGGAACAAATCAGTGGTGCAAACTACTCACCTTAGATGAAGAAATGAATCATCACTTGCTATTGTTATTGAGAGCAGAATTAAAATAGGATAATAGTCTCATATTTAAACAGAAGATGGAACGCTATTTTCTGAATATGCAATAGTCACAGATTCAAATCCCAACTATTTCTTTTTAGCACTTTAACACTGAAGAAAAAAAAAGAAGACGTGGATAATGTAATTGTCCTTCAGGTTTCCCAGACAAATAAATGTTATATTTGCTGCTTGAAAACATCTTACCAATTTTGCTTAAAAGAGAAGCCAAACAACTAACACACACTCTTGGTTTTTTAATAAATAATGGGTTAATGTAAGGACATTTTTATGCCATTTTTTGTTGTTGTTGTTGTTTTGTTTTGAGACAGGATCTCAAAATGTAGCTCTGGTTATCTTGGAACTCACTCTGTAGACCAGGCTAGCCTGGAACTCATAGAGATCTTTTGCTTCCCAAGTGCTGAGATTAAAGGCATGTACCACTATGCCCACCCATGCTGCTGTCTTGACTGGATTTTTGTAAGACTCAAAAATGTACTACTTATTTGTATATTAACAATTTTTTCAAAAGAAAATTGTCAAATACCTTTCCCCCCAAGGGACTTTTTTAGAAGGTTGCAGAGGTTTATCTGCAGAGGACAGCGGTCGCACAAACAAGGGTTTAAATTAACGTCCCTAACTGTATTGTGTCAAGGGACACAGGACGACAGTGCAGACACATGCAGCAGGCTGTCTGATTCATGTCAGACATACTAAATATGCTTTCTGCTTTTCACCACGGGACCGATTTTCAAAGGGTAGATGGAGAAGGAAACAAAACGAAATAAAACTATAGTAGAACTGGACCTTTCAAAGACATCACTGTTGATTGAGAAGGAGCTGGAAGCAAATCCAGCTGACTCTAGATCTAAGGGTTCTGGCTGGGCCACCTGCCAAATGCCCTATCTTGCTTGGTACCTTTTAATTTTCATAAAAATCTGTAACAGACTGTTTTTGCCTTGGCAAATCTTGTCTAAATATGCATGTGTACATAAACCGATTACTATTCTGAAATTCATACGGAAATAAAGTTTTCAAAACACCATCTACAGGAATTTAATTGTGATGAAAGTGATCGATAATAAATATTGACTATTGAGGAGCTAACATTTCAACTTTAAAAAATGGGCATGAGAGAAATGATTTGTAGTCAACTGATAAAAGTAATATCTAGAATTCTATGTAAAGAAACAAAGCATGTTGAATATCTATAGGTAAAGCTAGATAGATATGTGCATCAGATATTTAGACACTATTTATTCGAAACAATATACACAGGAAGTGATGCTAATGAAAAACTGACATTTTAAAGAATTTAAGTAGAATTTTAAGACAATTTCCTTACTTGGCCGTGAGGTGAATCCTTGACATTGAAAGGAAGCAATGACTACAGTACAGCCTGCCAGCTACGAGGACAATCTGAAATGACAGTATTTCTGCAATTCCTGGGACAATTTAGTACCTAAATGTTACTCTCTGAACTTTTTTATTATATAGCAAAAACTATATTAAATACCTTTGAGTGTAGCTTATGTGTAAATCCAATTAATTAAAATATTTGTTTTCAAATGACAAGCCAATCCAGGTTATACACAAAGTGATTGTTTTAGATTATCAAAATGCCCAATAATAATGAAAGAACTGGAATTGATAGCTGCATCTTACATACAATTGCTACTATACTTCAATCCACCCCAAGTTGAAGCTAGAGGACGCTTTTATTTAAAGACCAATAATCAAAAGCTATAACTTATTTTGAATGAAGAATGAAGGACTTGAGTCAGGTGGTAAGAATGTCTACATGCTTTTTGTCCATTGATAACCATGAATTTCTGGAGTTTGGCTCTAGAGTTTTATTAACCCTCTGGTCCAATTGGCATCTCATTTGTTTGACATACTTGGCAGAGAGCTAGGAAGAGTTCCTTGCCTCCTATCAAGAATCGGGAAAAATGTCCCAGGCACTCTAGATCCATTTCAGCTAATAGACAGTAAGGATAAATGGCACTTACTACTAGAGTTTGGTCACAAAGACTGTTTGGCAGAGGATTTCATTGCATTACAGTAAAATAAGCTAATGGTTAAGAAAAATCCTTCACTTGGCCAAGATGAGAAGGGAAGGGGACCGTTGAAGTGAAAAGCAAGACAATCTGGGAAACTACGGAAAAAAATAGGTGCATGTTATTGAGATAAGTATTGCTGTACAAACAAGAAGAACAGAGCGATATCATATGACTCAAAACTGAAAAACAAAAATATTTTCTGTTAATGAGTCTACGTAATCTAATAAATGAATGAAATGTCTTTAAGAGAAACAAAAAAATGATCCTCAAAGGGCATTAGTAATATTTCATGTATTTTTCAAAACGATAATTTTTTTGCACTTTAAGTTATTATTTCCAAAACAGTCACTTCTTTATTTAAAAGAAAATATATATTTTCTAATATTCATGATTACATGCTTGCACAACCAGCAATATGTATAAGGACGCAGAAGAGATGACATATCAAGGCTTTAGTTAATCTTCAAATAGACAATTACAAGAATGTCACACTACTGTGCCTCTGCTCATTGGGTCTGGATAACATCAACGAAAGCTGCAGAATCAGAGTGATGGATGCACAGAGGTCGCATACAACACTTGGCTTTGAAATCTGTCTTAACTGTACACTCAAAGGAAGTTAGTGGCGCTAGTTTCATTGACTTACATCCAAAAAGTAACCTTTCACAGTCTTAAATACCCTTTCAAGTTTGGAATTCTTGTTTTATTTAGATAATACTGTTTCTATACAGGTATCTTAGTTTAATTGATATGATCATTGTAGAGACACACTTTAATATGCGATCCTGGAAGTTATTGTCTACAACTGTAGAAACATATAATTTATAATCTGAAAAACAAAATGTGCTCAAGCTATTTTTACTTATTATATTTCTAGTCACAAAAATTTTCTTTTATAGAATTCACAAACTATGGAAATACAATTAAAACTTCTAGTAAGAATTAATATTTTAAATTCAAGTGATATTATTATGTAGCATAATTATTTGCTATGAGTTTTACATGTAGCAAAATTGTTGCAAAAAAAACTTTCAGGATGACTAAAATATTAGGAATAGTTGTATATATTTGCAAATGCTTTACATAAAATTCTAAACTTCCGATGTCTCACAAATTTTAAGAATTCAAACATATTTTCTGACATGATTTTATTCTCACCACTGAAAAACACAAGTCACTTTTGTTTTATCACTTAATCATTTAAATGGTACACACTGGAAAGTTCATCAATTTTAAGGCTAACAATTATAGCAGACATAACATAAAACTAGAGTTGAGACAGACTTCAACTGCTGACATGGAAGGACTCACATTAAGGCTTTGTGTGCAACTTGTTTATAAAACTAACATCTAAAGTGGCTCATGGCATGGATTTTCTTAGTTTTGTCCTTGTATGCCACCTTATGTTATTTAGGCCACTAACTTTTTTATAATGATAGCAACCGGAATCATAAAAATCTGATGTTAAAACAGTTTCATGTGTTCAGTAGGGGAGATGTGGCAGATGCACTGAAATATGAGAGAAGCCAGAAAGAAATACTGAGGCTCCACAGACCAGGGTGAGCTTTCCCCTCCCCCTACCTCCTTCTACTCTTCTCTGAGGGCAAAATTAGTAGAGGTGTGAACGAAAATGTGGTCAGATCTAACAGGGACAGGCAGTGACTGCAGCAGAGTAGAGTATTCTGCGGGAACACTGGGCCATGTATCTGGGCAGTGAAATTAAAAGACACCTCAAGCAGGATCTTGGGACTCAAGCAATGGTGCCACTTAGGAATTTCCTAAAAGGTGCCACTGAATCTTGATCCCACAGCAGAAAAAGATACCACATTGTAACATGTCTGGACCATAAATGTGGGAAGTGGATGTTGCTTGTGTCATAGGTTTGACCCCTTTCCTTTCCCTCCCACCTTTCATAAATGACACACAAACATGGTGAGTGTTTTAGAAAACTGGACATACACTATCCATTTGGCTTGAGGACTAAGTCCAAGAACGGATTCATCTTTCGCACTGCCAGCGACAGCTGATCACATCTGAGCTTCATTTGAAACAGATTAATTTTCCTCTTTTAAATTTTGGCAAGGTATTTGGCTAATCTATAAAAGAGAAAGTCTTTCAAGAGATGATTTGCTTTAAAATTAGGCACCCTCTACCCTGTTTATTCAAATATGGTCTCAAGTATATAATTTCTATGTCTTGTTGCCTGACTATGCATTAAAAATCTCTATTAAAATATTTTGTAAAAATAAAATTCAAAATCTGATGGAAACGGTCATAGTAGGTGACATATATATGGATGCATAAAACGCTTAGTCTGTGATAAATGAAAACTATCTTGTTTCCCATTCAACAGAGGACCAAGTCAATTAAAATGTAGCTCTACCGTAGATTAGACAGTCATTTTCAAATGGATGTAAACACTTATGGCAAGGTATTTTTCTAATATTTAAAAACATGAAAAAGAGTAACAGCAAAGGATATTATTTTTTGTAGAAAACTAACACACAAGAGTGGCATACATGCACACATACACATACGTTTGTACAGTTGAAGGAAGCACGTGGAAGGACAGGTACCAGACCACTGATAGTAGGCACCCCCTAGAAAAACAAGGGGTAGGTAAGCAGAGGAACGTGAACTTTACAACTCTATATGGTTTGATTTTCTTCAGGAACAGACATACATTTACAATGGTGACATAAAAGGACAAGCCAAGGGTAAAAGACACAACATGTACACTTCACTTTGTTAAGGAGTTTTCAGAATTCACCATGACGGTCACCACTGCTCTACATTCAAAGTTGGCACTGATATATAAATACTTTTTTTTTAATCTTTTAACTCTTTTAAAGATTTCAAGACTTACTAAAATAGTCACAACAACTTTTAAGTTACTACCATGGAAAGAACACATATACTTGTGTGTGTAGTCCTTAAAAATAGAAAAAAATTCATACATTTCTTTTCTAAATCTATGCACTTACAAATGAGATGCCCGTGCAGTACAATGTGCAATCGCCTAACCTCTGATGAAGCAATCTTTCCTCATAACAAATACCACTTTGTAACTTACATATTGGAATTGTTTTCAAATCAGTTAAAATACCTGTAAAAGATAAATTATTTGAAGAATAGAATAAAAATCCCTGAGTAGGCCAAAGACAACAGGCACAATAACCCAAGAATATAGACAATCTTAGACCCGAATGTCTCTGTTCACCCAGGTGGTGTGTATGAACATGACATGTTTACATATGACATATAGATATACACACAGATCATACACAGACAGATTCATCCTACTCACACATGGTCAAACTGATGCCCAAGTCAAGGAAAGATGAATTTCTAAAAATTAAGCGCTTTTAGGATAGAAACATGTATTTGGGCTAGAAGCTCTCATTCTTTTTGCACACCAAAAGCAGAGAGTGAACAATTGCCAGATGGACGGCTGAAGACACGGAAGATGAAACCTGCAAAACCAAGTCAAGTTCCTTACCTCACACCATAGTGTAATGGTTATTCCAGAGCCACAAGCACTGTACACTCTTCTTGCCAGAGACTCACCACTTAGCAGGACGCTGTCCAGCTCCTCTCTATGGCTCAGAGGGAATACAAGCATGCTAGCTGGTACGGGGACCATCCTTCACAGACATGAGTGTTTCACTCAAACACAAGGATACAAAGTTCTTACACTCTAGCATCCAACACCATGAAATAGCTACGCAAAAGTGCGTGTTATTATATAGTCTACTTCAAGTCAAACATCGTTACATTTATGGTAAGCAGAATAATATATGGTGAAATTCTAACTCGGAGGATTTAAATGCCTGGAGACCCCAGGCTTTTTAAAATCTCTTCTTCATTTTGATCAATGTTCTGATGAAAGCAAAGAAATAGACCTCTTTAATCAAACTCCATTTTCTTATTCTCAAAGATTCCTCATCTTCCTGAAAATACTTTCTTCGTTTCCTTCTCCAAAAGCAGTTTGTATTTTAGATAAAACTATGTACACAGAAAGATGTTTTAAAGTTATCTCTCTGTAAGGAGATATCAACAATTTATGCATCTCAGTGGTAAACATAGGCAAAATTCTTCAAATCTAGGATTTATTTTTATTTAAAAAAAGTGGGGACAAATAAAAAGAGGAAAGAGGGAAGGAGTAAAGCATCAAGTAATGTTTAAAAACTTAGACCTAAAGCAGAATTACCTAGGATTACAAGTAGATAATTAAATAATGAGTAGAATAGGACTTAAAAATTTAAGCAGTTTTCTTTAAAGCAAAATATATATATATATATATTTTTTAAATTAAGTTATCCCAGGAGGGCTTTATTGACAGGATAAGGTATGCCCAAATCCAAGGAATCCAAAAGAGATCAAGCGTCTTAAACATGGGGACTTTCTAAAACCACCCCTTCAATTTTGTCAGTTTACAAAGTTTGGTATAACTTGGAATGACATCACACAAGTCTCTGTGTGTGACCATAGGAAGAGCAAGAAACAGACAGGGCTACCATGGAAATAACCTGTTGTTGACATTGGCTTTAATTCAGTACACAACCAAGTTAGGCCCACAAAAGGAACCATCATAGCTGAATGGTTCTCTGAAGATAGACATGGAAAGGGACAAGAAGAACACGGTTATAGAGCCTGGTTTAATACGTGTTTATATACACACATTCACATCCTTACACATACGCACCAGTAACTCATGGTTCTTCTCATTAATTTAGTTTCATTAAGTCCCTTCTGGGTACCGAATTTTTTTTTTTTTAAGCAAATACAGTATCGAAAGGACAAAAGAATGGTACCACTTAGGTTACAGACAACAGGTACACTTGGTGATTTATCTTCTGCAAAGTGGCTTTGTTTGTTGAGACAGACAGGACTTGAAGCTATGCAAACCAAGTCTCACAGATGCCTGGAGGAAGCACAGGGTTCAGACAGTCCAAATAACACTCTTGTGAGGTGGCCTCAGAACACATCTGAGGATACCCTGTTCTCAAAATATCTTCTTCCAAGAACCACAAAGGTCAGAGTTACCATACAAATGTCTATAATTAACGAAAGTGACCATTTTTTAAAAAGCAGCAATTTGTTTAGGGAAAGGACAGGATACCATGTTGGGAGTGCACCGTAGCTAGAGGCACTGTGGCCTGCAGAGAACCACAGGAGATGAGATGGCAGAAGTTCCTCTAGGTGTTTTCAAGGATCTGACTCACAGATGGTGGACCATCCTGCACAGCTCCCCCTGGTACTGGCTGATGTCATATGAAATCCTCTGTGGATTACCAGTGCATACCTGTCCGTGATCGCTTTCTCTGTTTTTTACAAAGGCAATATATAGGAAATACAAATAAACCTAGGGATTAAAAAGGATAAAGGTAATTAGGGAGGAAATGTTGAGGGGTCTATGTGTGTATGTACAGTGGAGAGGTATATGTGAAATTTCCCAATTTTACTCACATGCAAACTATTTACAACAGACATCATTAAAATTTCACAAGCATGAAAATACTGTGGGATGTGTTTTTATAAGGCTTCGTTCTATCTCTGTACTTCTCTGTCCCCTTTGTCACCCCAGTCATAGCAGTTCCACTAAGAAACAGTGTTTCCTAGCAAGCCATCTAGCTTTATGCTGATGTCTCTATTGTCACAGTCTTGTCATTTGCACTCTGTGATAGTCACATTTCATCGTTGGTCAGTGTAACATTTTATTCAGGAACATGAGTATGGTTCCCGTTCTAATGAGATTTGTGAATGTGAGACACTTCATAATGCTATCTGTGCCACACATTCGTTACCTATAAAAAAAAGTTTACCTGTAGAAAACCATTTAGCTCAGCAAATGCTTTCCACTTTATATAGGGAATAATGAACAAAATAGCTTTTATCCAGAACATTTAAGTTGAAATTTCTAAGGCATTGCTTCCCAAAGTGTAGCCTTTGGGCTAACAGCATCAGCAGCATCTGAGAGCCTTTTAGAAACATAAATCCGGGGGCCTAGTCACCACACTGTGTTAGAAACTGAGGGTAGGATCTAGCAATGTGTGTTTTCATCAGCTCTCCAGGCTAGTCTACATCATGCTAAGTCAGAAAACTACTCCTTTAACATGCATGTTCATCTATTAAAGATTCTGATAAACACGTCTTGTTGGAAACATGTTCCTCCCACCTTACACACCCCATGCTGCATGGCAGTTTGAAGCAAGGCAGAGAAGAAACGATGCTCACTCACGGACTCACACCATTATACACACGCTCATATTGCCTCCACTGCTGCGGGAAAAGTCTAATCTCAGATATGTTGCGTGTTTCTTACCGATTACAACTGCTATGGCCCCTAGTGCCAATCCCAAAACCAGGATGAGAGGCGCAATGAAGAGCTTTCCAGCTGGAAAAACAAAACCAAAATAACTTAAAGAGTCTCGAATCTGATTTCCCAAGTATTTACAGTAATTCTTTAAAGAAATGCATTAACAATTAATGACACATGTAATCCATCATTGAAGTTTAAGTACACAGTGCTACAAAGCCCTGGGCATATGCCAAATATCTTCAAGTTATTTAGTCTTTACAACCAAAAAAATTACAATCCTTTATACTGGCACACTTTTTCTTTGTACTTTTCCTTTAGATTTCTTCTACCTTCAATGTTCAAAATGTTGAAAGCTTAAGGAAGGAGTAGCATAGTCCAGCACTCAGTGGACAAACTATTGAGCTTACAACGTTGGAGAGCTGGTAGGGACCACAGACGGTGTCTGCCCAGGCCCATGTCTAAGAAAGACGCTTTGTTTACTTGTTGAGTAAAAGGGGAAATCCTAAGTCCATCTAATAGAGTGACCTCCAAATGGGATACCTTCAGACAAGTGCTAGAGAAAATGACCATTGAATAAATGCTGTGTTGGAAGTCTCTCAAGTGAATCATTGTAATGAATTCTGAAAGGAAGCATTTGTAAGGAGGCTGGGTGCTGGGAGGAAGGCCACACTTGGCAGCACCAGTCAACTGCTCTTCGGAATGAATAACTGATCTGTGATAATCACCACTATTGTCACATGTCACTGCAGTCCAGAAGGCACTAGTGTTATCCCCTTGACTTTGAAAGGCACTGAGATGGACAAAACCAGCACGGTTACTTATGTCTTGTCACCAGGCTGCAACCTTTGAACATGGGATACAACTCTACAGACTAATTGCCACAACGAGTGTGAGAGGAATGGGAAGACTGCAGTAGAACTACATAGCTCCTGGAGACTCACACAGCGACGCCATTCCACAAGTCATGTGTAGTGAGCAATCAGTACATGAGAAAAGATACACTGTCACTTGTCCAAAGTTTGGCAAGAAAAAATTACAACTTTTTAATTTATTGAAAAACTTTTTGAAATTAGATGACTAGATGTGGGTAAACACAATTTTAATTATTAAATTTAAGAATATACTTTACTGAATACAGTTTACTATCTAGTATATTTATATGTGGATCTTGTGTTAGTTTAACACAAAGCCCAGTCTGGAGCTTTTCTTTTACCCTGTACCAGGGACAACGCTAGTTAAGCAGTACTAAATATCACTGGCCAAATGCCTGTCCACCCGCAGCACTGTGTTGAAGACTGTAGAATTCAGTATCCAGGCTACTTTAAAAGACACGGTTCAGTCTTTTTAGTCATAATTCCTCTTAAAGTAACCACCAAGACATTTTCATCTTAGCAACAGAACCGACTGTCAAGTAACAGCAAGGCCTTTTCGCTCCCAAACATGGAGGAATCCAAGCAGGCGTGCTGCGCCCACCCTTTAGGAGGAATAACTTGACAGCCTAGGACACAGTTAAGTTTATGTCTTAGCTTGCCTTGACTGGAGTAAGCATGCTTTCTCTTATTCCAGGGCCAATGACAAATGTCTTAAAAACATGATTTTCAATAGTCAAATATATTCTTTCACATCCATAATTATATTTTGTTTAAATATTTTTAAATTTAAAGCATTATCAATCTTCTGTTATCACAGTAACCATTGATTGTCTACCTAGATTTACTGTTTTATTTGTTTATTCTTTTGAGATAGGATCTTTAATTAGCTTTTATTGTACTTGAACTTTCAATCCCTATGCCTTAACTTCAGGCTTCACTATGCAGTTTTATCTACTATTTGAAAATGTCCAAATTACTATCCTACTAACTTCCTTCCCTTCCTCTTTCACTCCTTACCACCCCCTCCCCGTTTTTCAAGACAGGGTTTTTCTGTGTAGTTCTGGCTATCCTAGACCTCACTCTGTAGACCAGGATGGTCTCAGCTCACAGACATCCACCTGCCTCTGCCTCTCAAGTGCTGGGATTTAAAATGTGTGCCATTAAAGCCCAGTGGTCTACCCATTTTTTTCAAACAAGGTCTGGTTATATAGATCAGGTTGGTCTTGAACTCATGGTCCTCCTGCTTCAGCTTCCAGAATGCTAAATTTCTCTGTGTGCATTATCATCCCATGAGAGTTTTATATTTTTTTTAAATAACTGTTGTAAATTTTCAATGCATTTTGTAGGCTACAAAAGTTCAACACTGAATATTAATGACAATTGTATACTAATCAATAATTCAAAGTAACTCATTTTATAATATTATTTTTCTGACAGTGAATTTTTTTAATTAATTTATTTATTATGTATACAATCTTCTGTCTGCATGTATGCCTGCCCACCAGAAGACGGCACCAGATCTCATAGATGGTTGTGAGCCACCATGTGGTTGCTGGAAATTGAACTCAGGACCTCTGGAAGAGCAGCCAGTGCTCGTAATCTCTGGGCCATCTCTCCAACCCCAGACAGTGAATATTTTTAATGTGAACTCTTTACTCCTGCTTTCAGTTTCTGTCTGCTTAAAAAATAATTGAGACGGTCTTGCTACATAGCTCACACTGGCCTCTAATTCTCTATGTAGTCCAATCTGGCCTTGAACTCTTGGTCATCCTGCCTCTATCTCCACTGTGCTGGGATTACAGGTGTGCATCACCATGCCTGCGCTACTGTTTCTTTCCTTTTTTTAAAAAAAAATTATTTATTATGTATACAATATTCTGTCTGTGTTTATGTCTGCAGGCCAGAAGAAGGCACCAGACCTCATTACAGATGGTTGTGAGCCAGCCACCATGTGGTTGCTGGG
>LOEQ01002059.1:156853-168986 GCA_001685075.1 Bramus lutescens | reverse complement strand
GAACTCAGGACCTTTGGAAGAGCAGGCAATGCTCTTAACCTCTGAGTCATCTCTTCAGCCCTGTTTCTTTCCTTTTAAAGAAATAGGAGGCTTTGGAACTAGAATTACAGACAGGTCTAGTTCAACCCAGGTCTGTAGATGCTGTGAGCTGTACACCCAGAGCCTCTGAAGGAGTTGTTAACTGCTGAGTCATCTATCTCTTTCTTTTATTAAAACTGAGTATTTTTCAAAAGAACTTTTGGAGACAACTTTATTGTTCTTGTTCATACTAATTGTTTGCTTTGAGGAGATAAGTTAAAGAATTATTTTTAAGGGGCTGGAGAGATGGCTCAGAGGTTAAGAGCACTGGCTACTCTCCGAGAGGTCCTAAATTCAATTCCCAGCAACCACATGGTGGCTCACAACCATCTATGATGAAATCTGGTGCCCTCTTCTAATGTGCAGGCATACATGCAGGCAGAATGCTGTATACATAATAAATAAATAAATCTTAAAAAAGAATTATTTTTGAAAATTATATAACTTAAAACTTCAAATTTTGGAGGCCCACAGGATGGCACAGGTGGTAAAGGTGCTTACTGTCACCATAACAACCTGCATTTGATCCCTGCAACCCTCATGGTAGAAAGAGAAAACTAATTTCCACATGCGGGCTCTGAAGCCCATATGCATGCCTTGGCGTATACACATGAATGACAGTGAATACATATGCATAGTAAACAAATACATGCAATTAAAAATTTTGAAAAGCATTTAATGTACCACTCCTTGAATAATATGCTGTCCCAGATGCTGCTCATCATCCTGAAGATTTCTAGCTGTATGTGGTCACAGGAATGGAGGCCAAGAGCACTTAAAGGCACTAATACAGACTGGGTGATAGATGTGAGGGCTGAGCTATAATCCATATCCTGTCATATGGCAGGAGTAAGTAATTGTGAGCTACTGAGTAATCTACTTTCCTGTTTTAGTTGGATAAGAGGGGTAGGACCCCTCCAGTGGGGTGTGGTGTCTGGCTTGTCTCAAGCTGACAACTGTACTTACCATCGTAACCAATTAGAGATAGCTGTGTTTGGTGGTTGCAAAAAGTGTGGGAAGGAAATTTATTTTAAGCCAGCTGCTCCTTATAGTGTCAGATTTATCTTGGCTTAATTGAATGCATATGTGTGATGTGTGTGTCGTATGCATCTGAATACAAGATAGGCAACACAAACACACACACACACACACACACACACACACACACACACACACACACNACACACACACACACACACACACACACACACACACACCAATCCAAAACAATCCAAGATGGTGCTGACACAGGAAAAGAAAAGAGCCACAGAAGAGATTAGCTTTGTGTCTGGGGTCATTCTCTGTGTATACAGATTTACAGAGGCTACACAACTCCCAACTTTGTAATTTTCTCTCATGGGACAACTCTTACAAATCCTGGCTACATTTCTTAGTTATCTTCAAAGTCCATAGAAGCAGCAAGCAACTCCTGGTTTCATAATTGTAGTTTTCACCTAACAAGCAAATAAAGGGACAGAAAATACTGAAAATCATTAAAGCCAGTGATTCTGAAAAAGTGTGTTTAACTAAAATTTAGTTGAGATACTTTTGTTGTTGTTTTACAGTGATCATGCATGCTTTTAGGAAGTGGTGATGCTGGGTCCCACATATTCAAGTATACTTAAAAATGAAGAGTCTGCAGCTATTGTAATGACCAACTTTTCTTGAATCAGCCATCATGATTCCAGAGAGTGAGGCGAGTTACGTGGTGAAGTGGCTGAGGAGAGTCACAAACACTTCTCATGAACTAGGCAAAGGAGGTAGCCAAGAAGGAAAATGTTGAGACGCTGAAAAAGTGTTGGGTACACATGAGAAGGCCTGTCAGAGAAAGAACCTCTAAGAGCCATGCAGTCGGAAGAGGAAGAAACCTCCCAGTGGACACATGGCTCAGGGGTCGGGAGCTAATAATGCAAGAGGTCAGACAAGGACAGAACTGCATAAAACCAAGGCAGGGTATGGGGCCAGGGTGATTTGATGCGAATGACATTTCTATTTGCATTGTGCATGTGTGTGAGCACAGGGCTGTGTGGTGAAGAGAGGGTTAAAGACTAGTCACAAAACAGTTACAGCTGGGGACCTAGACTTGGGCTTATGAGTAATTCATTGGGAGCTTTCATACTCATGCCATTCTGATTAGTTGTTGATTAATAACAAAACAACAAAGATACATGACAATATCATTTCTATAGGTATTATACAATGCTATTAGTGGGCTATGGGATGTGTATTTTTTTCATCATTGTTCCCTGTTTTGTGCTGTATTATGCTTATTTAATAAATCAATAGAGCATCCATGTGTTTAAAACATCTGTTAATGTCCATATAAAAATAAATAAAACATTCTCCTTGTCACCAATTAGCTCTCATTCAGTGTTCCAGAAGTGCTGGTCATGAAAGATTGTCATATTAACAAACTGAACTTTTCAATTTTGATCACAAAAGGAGTGACTCTCTTCCTAGCTTTTGGTCCTACTAGAATCCTAGGCAGACAGCAAGCACCGTGAATTCTCAAGGCTGGGACACTTCTAATCCCGCTCCTCAGGTCCGAAGTAAGATACCCAAGAGCAAGCGTGTGTGATACTACTCACCACAGACTGATCCTCGAACTAATCTTCTTAAATGAGGTCTCTCTGGGAGGTAGCGATATTTGCATCCAAATATACTGAGGTTTGATGTGTGGTCTCCAAAAAACCGGAGCTGGCGGTATCTCTCTCCACATCGATAACAGAAATTAGTGTTACACTGTGAACAAGTCATATGGTCACATCCTTCCGTTCTCTGGATATGGATCTGGATAAAGGGATTAAAAGACAAGGAAATGCAATTAATGTCTTTAAAAGGTAAAATGTCAAATATTATGGAACCACTTTGACCAAATGAAAAGTCTTCTGTAGCATTCCTGAAGTCTTCAATTTGTTTATAATCATATTTATATTTACAATATTCCCGATATTATTATTACCATTATAAGCTTGTAATGTTGCTTTGGGACTTGTGTGCTGGTGACTATTTTAACATACTTAGGAACTTTATAGTTAACACAAGAGTCAAACCTGCCAGACCATTAGGTAAGTCATGACCACGGTCTACAGCTTTCAGTATTTTACTTGCTACTTAGGTACACAGAGTTAGTACGCAGTCAAGGGCACATTATGTTGCAGGGTCGCTACTAAATCACCAAAGTTGTTGATTACTGCTACTGGTCACCTGATCCCTTTACAGCTAGCCGGTTATCTCTTTACATAGGCTGCTCCGACAGCAGTGGATACAGGCTTTGTGCACTCTATCAGTTATCCGAGGGGCTTTAAGAACAAATGCAAACTGTAATAAAACTGGGACAAAAGGCCTAAGAGAGGGTTATGCTAGTAACTCAGCCCCTGGTCCAATGAATTCTCTTTTTGGGCGTATTTGCCAGTTCTTATGGGATCATAGCCATGTGGCCTGCCAGTGGCACTAAGAAATAACTCAGACCAGGGGTGGGAATATAGTACATAGCCTCAGATTCAGCACATAGGGCCTCATAAACTGAGTATTGTGGACCATGCCTGTAAAGCCAGCCATTAGAGGACAGGGAGGCAGGAGAATCAGAAGTTCAAGGCCATTCTCCATCATATGAAGAGATTTCAAGGATAACTTGAACTATGTGACACCTTGTCTCAAAAACAAAATGAAGTAAAAAACCAAAACAATAACATGGGCCAAAGCACTCCTGAACCATCTCTGATCTTTCAAGTTGTCCAGACACTAGGAGAAAGCATGTTTGAAATAACTGCTAAACACTCAGCATCTACTGGCAACTTTTGGCCTCTATGCTGCACAGAAATGGCAGTTAACAGTTTGTGCTTTTCCAGGGAACACAGTGATGGCAGGGGTGACGCATAAAAGGAGAGGACTAGATTTCTTTACAACTGCTGTGCTCCAAGCACAGTACAAAGACTGCTTCTCCTAAGTCTTCTATCTGGACTGTGGGACCATCACTCTCACTCATGACCTGACCTCTGAAAGGTATTTCGACTACAGAATGTTGGGGACCTGGAGCCTAGCTGGAAAAGGTAGGTCACTAGGGGAAGGCCTTTGATGGTTACACTCCAAACATTGGTTCCCATCCACTCTCTGCTTCCTGGCATAAAGAGCGCCGGTGTGAATAGTCTTGGCCTCCTGGTTCTGCTGCTGTGGATGACGCCACTCTGCCATGCCTCCCAACTACAACAAACTGAACTCTACAAGCATGAACCAAAACAAATTATCAAAGTTTCTATCAGCTATTTTGATCTCATTGACGTAAAAAGTGACAAATGCAATCATATAAAACACATTTTATTATTTTGTAACTCTAGAAATAAACAAGCACATTGCAGCCTCATGTCAGCAGGAGGCATTCGTAATAAACATTTGCTAATAAGCAACTTGGAATTCTGAACTCCTCATATCCAAGGTAATACTAAACTAACATGCTAAGTAAAGTCCTGGAGAAAATATATTTACACAGTATAGTTTGATTACAATGTTATTTTTATTTTAAAAACATAAAACTTTAAGACAAAGGTTATTATTATATTTACATAAATATATATATTGCTATAGCTCTCCTAAAAACAAACTAACCACTCAGATGGCTATAATTTATCATGAAAACCCCTTTGTATGTCATAAATACCACTGGTTAATAAAGAATTTGCTTTGGGCCTATAGCAGGGCAAAATACAGTCAGGCAGACACCATGTAGCTGCCATAGGAGAAAGATGCCTGCACCACTGGTACTGGTAAACTACGAACCTCGTGGTAAAATACAAAATAATAGAAACAGGTTAATTTAAGATATAAGAGCTAGCCAGCAATATGCTTAAGTGATTGGCCAAGCATTGTTATAATTAATACAGTTTCTGTGTGGTTATTTTGGGTCTGGGAGGTTAGGAAATGAACAAGAAGCCTCTGCTAACAGTGTAACAACACTGGCTACCTGGGCAATCACCCAAATTCTCATTTACAATGTTGGAGCAACCAACTTTGGCTAAGGCCTAGAGTAACTGACAGACCATTTTCAGAGTAAGGAAAATTTTCAGAACTGTCTACCCTGTCTTGGCAAGGTTTGACAGTCTTTTGTCAGTGGTTGAGACATGGGCAGTTCTTTGCCCAGAGGTCTGTTTTGCCAAGAAGAAAACATGCTACAAATAAAGTGTCTTCGGTGCCCAACATTTTCTCAGAAATAGATGGGTACTGCCAGGAGCAATTGTGTCTCATGTCAACAGAAACCTAAGTTATTTAAATGCCATGTTCTAAAGTTCTTTGACGTGGTTAAAGATTACCTATCTATACAAAATACAATCTCTATGTATCTAAAGAACTTGATTAGTCTAACTATAAGTGTGACAAACATGTATGACTATTGACCTATAGTTCTTACTAGCTTACTACCTATATAGCTTAAAGAGGAAGGCCTCATATTAGAATATTAAACAATCTTTAAACAACTGTGCAGCAAATGAGGACAATGACCTCAAAATGTAAACAATGTATAAGTATATTGATCAGAAGTATAAATGTATAGTGCAATATGATAAATATATCCTAAAATTGTATCAATATACAAAATTTCTTAAGCAGAGGTAAAAGCATGCATGCATACAATAAGACAAAATAACTTTGCCTGAGTGTACAAATATTGTAAACAGAAATAGGAGCATATTCAACATAATAAATATAATTTGAATTTGTATCAATATACAAGAATCTATATCAATGTAATTTGTCTATGAATAGCTCACAAGTATTCACTATTATTAGTGTGAGTATGCACACACTAATCTACCTATTATCCCATCCAATTCCCCTCCTTTTTTTTTTTCAAAGATCTCTGAGCCTACATAATATGGGCCTCAACTCCCAACCCTATATCAGTTATAATCAGTCCCCAATTGATGTCCCTAACCCTGAGGATAAACTTTGTTGGGAGAGGGGATGTCATCTTCTAGAATTGCTTCCAGCTGTCATGGGGGTGATGTTCTTACTATGGGATCCTGCAAAACTAAATGATGGTTAAGTTTCAAGATTACTGTCTGATATAACTGCAAATAGTTTCTGAATATTCGGAAGGGTTTTTGTGAAGTTCTTATTTGAAGTTCTGGCCAGAACGTTGTCAGAAGGTGCACCATTTCAGCTAACTAAGCTGGAATCATTTTGAGCAGCTGGTAGCTAAAAACAATCTTAAAGTAGCACTATCACATCATGATGTCATATCAACCAGGTGGAATCATTGTTGTGGGGCCCCATCTTCTTCCTGGAAACTTCAAAGATTACTGCAGGAAAATTTATTGTTCATTATGGAAAACTTAAACATTACTCATACAGACATATATTCAATCAAAGGTATGATAGAGACAAACACAGGTGTGGAGAAAAGTAAAATTTTTCCTAAATTCTTTCTTCTTTCTGTCCCATACCAGATGGCTCCTGACATGAGACAGAAGCTATGAATTTTTCCTTAAATAACATGCTTGGATTTAGAAGGATAGCCATTGTCCAACTTCAAAGCCAGCTTTGATTTTTTAAAAATATTTATTTATTTATTTATTTATTNCCAGAAGAGGGCACCAGAGCTCATTACAGATGGTTGTGAGCCACCATGTGGTTGACGGGAACTGAACTCAGGACCTTTGGAAGAGCAGGCAATGCTCTTAACCACTGAGCCATCTCTCCAGCTCCCCAGCTTTGCTTTGCTTTTTAAGTAGTGATATATTCATGTTCAGGTAATGAAATTTTACCCTGCAGATGGCCTGTCCTCATAAGTCATATTTCTCTTTGCTTGGTGATCCTTTCTGGATACTTATCTCTTCTTCTTTAGGCATTTAATGACCAGGGTCTCTTGATTTTTGAAGATGAGTAATTCCTGCAAAGACAAGAACAGATCCCTGTCCCAACCCTTATGAGATTTCCTCGCCACCTGTATGACATTACATCTGTGGGTGAACTGTCAATTCTCTTTATCAATAAGTTTCTCTTTTTCAAATAAAACCTTTATTAATTTGATGGTATCCATACCTTTTTATTTCCTGTGGAAACAAGAGCAAAACCCCTTCACCAACATAGCACATCTCCTAGTTTCCACTGTAAAGTCAACACATCTTTGAAATGCACCGGCTTTTCAATTCAAAGTTTTCTCTATTATCTAATGTCTTTCTGCTGCCGTTATTCCTTTCTCATTAACATTTAGAAAATTGAAGGTTAATAAAGCATTATACTATATATTTCTGGGGTTATTTTCCATTCCTTTTAGTTTGTTTAACATATCTTCTATTTAGGTTTGCTCTTTCTATAACTGCCTGACCTGTAGGATTATTTGGTATACCTGTAATATGTTATATATTATAATAAGCAAAAAAAAACTGTTTTATTTTCCTATAGACATATGATAGATGATTATCTGTCTTTATTTGTGGAGGTATACCCATGATGGCCATAACTTTTAATAAATGTGTGATTACTGAATCAGCCTTTTCTGAACTCAAAGCAGTTGCCCACTGAAAACCTGAATAAAAGTGTCAATGGTGTGGTGTACATTTTTAATTTTCACATTCTGCAAAGTAAAACNTAATAAATGTGTGATTACTGAATCAGCCTTTTCTGAACTCAAAGCAGTTGCCCACTGAAAACCTGAATAAAAGTGTCAATGGTGTGGTGTACATTTTTAATTTTCACATTCTGCAAAGTAAAACACATCCATCTGCCAGATTTTATATCTTTGAGTATTGGGTTACTCTCTGCAGGTAGTGGTATTTGGGTATAGAAAGAGCAAGTAGGGCATCTCTTTATAATCTCCTTATGTTGCCATGTAATAGAAAACTCTTTAAACGTTTGCTACTGACATGATGTTCTTTATGAAATTCTGAGGTCTTCAGCACATTTCCAATCAATAATCAATTTCTGCATTACCTTGTGCTAAACAACCTGGCAGACCCGTATGGGATTGGATGTGTGTTATGTATATGGGACAAAGCCTATTCCTGATTATATCTTCAACCTGAATGAATAATAAAGCCAATTCTATATTATCTGGTATAAATTCAGCAGTTTCAATATGCAAAACAACTCTTTTGCATACTGCAAATCAGTAACTATATTGAAAGGTTCTTTAAAATACCTTACTAACATAAGAATAGCATATAATGGGGTTTTGATTTGTAACCTGCCTTTCCTGATTTATTTACATCAGTATAGAATGTATGGGCTTTTGTTATTCATGTGTCATGTACAATGCAGGGAAGGATCCAACTAGTTCTCTTTATAAGGTTAATTCTATTGCTTTTGAGATAAGATAACTGCTATTAATCTCTCCTAAAATATTAGCACAAGTTCTTTGCCAGTGTTCATTGTCTTTCCATAATTTTTTAATTTCATCAGTAGTAAAAGGCACTATAATCTCTGATGGATCTATTCCTACTAGTTGATCAAGTTTCAATTTTCCTTTCATAGTTAATCCACAGACATTTTTCACATAAGTTTTTAATTTTTTACTTGGTTTATGAGGCAAAAAGATCCATTCTAAAATAATATCTTCCCTCTGCGTTAAAATTCCTGTAGGAGAAATTCTGGAAGGGAATATGACTAGAATGCAATTAAGATTTTTGTTCACCAGATCCACATGTATCTCCTGTAATTTTTCTTCAATCACGGCTAATTCTTTCTCAGCTTCAACAGTTAATTCCCTGGGTCTACTCAAGTCCTTGTCACCATCTAAGGTTTTGTTTAAATAAATTATTAGATCAGGTGTTATCCCAAAAGCCGGTCAGAGTCTGGTAATGTTCCCTAAGTTTTGAAAGTCATTAAGAGTCCACAATCAGAGCCAGGTGGTGGTGGTGAACACATTTAATCCCAGCACTCGGGAGGCAGAGGCAAGCAGATCTCTGTGAGTTTGAGGGTAGCCTGGTCTACCTAGAGCTAATTCCAGGACAGGCACCAAAGCTACACAGAAAAAAAATTGTTTCAATAAACAAAACAAAAACAAGAGTCTGTAATCAGTCTCTCCTAATTTCTTCCTTTTTTGTAAACCTATTTTATAACCTAGGTAATTAACAGAATCTCCTCTTTGTATTTTTTCAGGAGCAATTTGTAATCCTTAATTAGGCAAAACTTTCTTCTTCAAACATTTTTTTCTTAAGTATCTACATTTGAATCAGATAGCAAAATGTCATCCATGTAATGGTAAATTTTTATAGATTTAGAAAATTGCTTACATATTATTTCCAATGGTTGACTTACACAGTATTGGTACAAGGTAGGGTTATTAAGCATTCCCAGGGGGAGGACGGTCCATTGATATATCATAGTAGACTGAGAATTATTATAAGTAGACACTGTGAAGGCAAATTTTTCTCTGTCCTTTTCTTGTAAGGGTATTGTGAAGAAACAATCTTTTAAATCAATAACTATATGAGGCCACCCTTTAGGCAACAGGGAAGTCAGAGGAATTCCAGACTGTAGAGGGCCCATAGGTTGAATTACCTTGTTGACAGCTCTTAGCTCTGTTACTATTCTCCATTATCCAGATTTCTTTTTAACAACAAATAGAGGAGAATTCTAAGAGCTGGTTGATTTTCAATATGGGAACATCTAGTTGCTCCTGCTCTAAACCCTGCCATTTATCTTTTGTTAATTGCCACTGTTTAACCCATATTGGTTTCTCAGTTAACCATTTTAAAGGTAGGTAGGGTAGTTGGTATATCTAAAAGTTTGCTAGTTGTTTTGTGTTCTTGTAGAGTCTGAATGGCTGATGACCTTTGTTTACAGTACCTTATAATATCCTTCCCAGAAACATAAGTTTCTGGGACTGCAGGAATGTTAATCTGGGTATCCCATTACTGCAGCAGGTCATAAACAATAAATTCATTGTAATATTAGCCACAGATGGCTTTAGTTTTCTTCTCTGTCCTTCTGGCCCTATTCATTCACCCCATTTCATGCTTTGTTTCACTTGTGATAGGGTTCCAATTTCTAGGAATTGATTACCTGCCTCTTGAAGAAGCCAAGTCAGATGTCAAGATTTTGTAGTAATGATAGTCACATCCACATTCGTGTCCAGTAATCCCTCAATTATATTGTTATTTATATGCACTCTTAGCTTTGGTCTTTGATCATTTAAAGAAGTCTGCCAAATATATACTTATTATTTCCTACTGGAATTTTTTATTCATCCTCCATTTTTATTTCATCATCCAGAACAGTATGAGTTTTTACAGCAGACAATGGATTTTTAAATTTTTCTGATGAGACTTGTCATCCAGTGACTGGGAATGACTGGACCATGTTTGACTTGGGGGCCTATGAGAGGCTCCCCAAGGAGTTTCCTAATGGTATTGGGTTGCCTTGTCTGTCTTTTGTTGATTGACATTGATTGATCCGACATCAGCCTTTTCTACTACTTAATCCAGAAGGTTGAGACCTTCTATTTTTGCCATTCCCAGAGGAGACAATATTTCTAGTAATTCCTTGTCTACTATCCCTTCTCAGATGTCCTATTTTACCACAGTTAAAACATTGGGAACTTTGAAGTCTCCTCATACCTTTTGAAATTGCTTTCCTACCCAAGCCTCAGTATTATAGTCAAATGTCTCAATGTTCATTGTATGCAGGATCCATTCATACATTGGTTCTGATCTAACCTTTAAAGGTCCAAGTATCTTTTTGCATTCTAAGTTGGCCAGAGATTCAATAAGTACTTGTCTAGCTTCTGAATCTGTTATTCCTATTTGTAAAACCTTAGTTAATCTTTGTAAAAAGCCACTAAAATGTTCTCTTTGGCCCTGTTTAACCCTAATATATGTTTCAATTCTGTTTCCTGGTTCATGAATCCTGTTCTAAGCATTTAAGGCTGCTGTGTGGCATAGGATCAAGATGTGTTTATTCATCATGAAGAGCTTGATTCTGTGAGTCAGCATAAGTTCCCTCACATAGAATTTGATCTTGGGAAGCCTCAAATCCTTTTGCTTTTCCCTGTTCTCAATTTTTTTCTCTTCTCACCAGTAGTAGCATTTCCATAGCAGTTGAGTCCATCATCATGAACCACTGAGACTAATAGAAGCCAATCATGTGGGGCAGCCTTATTGCTTGAAGTCCACGTTTTCACAATTTCTCTAATAAATGTGAATACAAGTCATAAAATATTACTGCTTGCTTAATTTCTTTTAGATCGTCCATACCTATACGTAGGTTGCCATCTACATTCTTTGGATCCTTTTTAGGTTTAGAACTTGATGGTTTGTCAGACAGAGGTGATTACAGGGTAGGAAGCTAAAGCCCTGGGTAAGTCAACTCTGACATGTACTGGTGATGTTAAATCCAGTCCCTGTACCTTCTTTCAGCTCTGATAACTTCCTCAATCGTTTCAAATCTTTTTACTACTGTCTTTTGTAAAGCCCAAATTTCTTGACCTGCGTATAATCCTCCTGTTTTCACTGTGGCATTTAGCCTCTGGTCCTTAATTCTGCACATATTATTTTAAGGTATAAAGTTTTTCCATTAAGAATAACTTCTCATTCCTGGATATCATTTGGATGGTATGGAGATTGCCTTCCTGGAGAGATCTGCTAACTTATCATACCTTTTTTTTTTTTTAGCAATTCTGATTGTCAAATTCAACACTATGAATCCTTTCAGATGATTTCTAAGTACCCTTTGATATGGATTGAATTTTGTCTGTGAAATTAATGTTATCCTTTTCAATGATATTAATTTTTTTAGCTAACTTTTGGTCTTTGATGGTACTAATCCTGTCGGCTACGTGTTCATTATTAGTCTGTAAAGACTGTATCATTTCTAAAAGTGCCTGAATCTTGGTTCTGTTATCAAAAAATTATATTAAGGATATAATATGAAAAACAAAGCTAAGTCCCAATATCCAATAAATGGATGTATCAGGAAAACCATATAAGCCTTGCAGAATAACATTCATAGCATAAGCAAAATGGTTATTAAATTACTACATGGTAATATTGACTGCAATCATATCTTTTTTTCAAATATTTATTTATTATGTATACAATATTCTGTCTGTGTGTATGCC
>LOEQ01002059.1:140881-154244 GCA_001685075.1 Bramus lutescens | reverse complement strand
AGCCTACAAACCACAACACCCCCCCCAAAGAAGTTAGATCTAATAGGCCAAGAAGTGATTTAATTAACATAGTTTCTGTGTGATTATTTCGCTTCTGGGCAACAAGGAACAGATAAGCGACCTCCTTAGTACACTCTGATAATTTCAATTGTTTCCTATGGATTTGTTTTTAGTTTTTGTTACAGAAAGTTTTATGCAGACTTCTGTACATTACATTTACTAACATTACAGTTAGTTAATGAAGAAAAGAAGTCTTTGAACCAGGCATAAAACAGTATCCAATTTCCAATCCACATGTAGAACTTTGCTGCAAATTTGTTCCACACTTCTTTCTTCCTCCTTTACCACACCTCCCCTGGGCCCGGGTCCCCATGTCCTTAGAAGGCTCGGAGTTCAGTTTAGTCTCCTTCATATTCATTGTCAACTCTTATCTTCTGCTGTGGCCACCTCGAGCATCTATCAATTTCCTATGGCAGTCTAGATTATTCTCATTTTGAATTTTTGTTTCTAATACTCTGAACTCCTTGTTCCTCTGATTGACGTTTCAGTTCTTTCTCGCTAACCATGACTCATGTTCCCAAAACATTCAGTTATCTTTTACTTATTCTTTTTTCCAATAGTCAATAACTTGTTTGCTGATAAAGATCTTACGTGGCTCCTGCTAGAAAGGAGTGGATAATGTAAAGTTCAGACAGATGCTAATCAATTGTACAAAAGTATATTTCCTAACTTGTAAAAAATTCTATGAAGCAGATGAAGCACGGATAGGAAGAACACTTAATGGAGAAGCTTGATCTGGTGGAAAGGGTAGGAAGAGGTGTGTGTGTGTGTGAAGAAGTGACATTTAATCTAAGAAATGGAAGGCAAGCACCAGTTTACTAGCTAAGCGGAGTTCCAGGGAAGTACAGAGCTCACAGCACTGGATCTCTGAATGCCTCGGCACAGCACTGCTATTTTGTATCTGGGAACGTGATTTATTTGCAGCTCTCTGCTTAACCATGAGTTAATAAAGTCTGCATTGGTTCAGATCATGTACATATTTCTATTTATCTATTTATTCATGTATTTATTGTGTTTGTATTGTATCTGCAAGGCATACATTTCTGTGAATGAGCCCAGAGGGCAGATCTGTGTCCTCTTCTATTGTCTACCAGTTCCTTTAGGTCAGGGTCTCTGCCTGAAACCACAGCTTTCATTTTCATGGCTAAGCTGGAAGGCAGCTAGCTTCAGGAATCTGTAAGTCAAGTGTTGGAGTGACAGAAGTATGTGGTGGTGTTACAAGGTTGTTGAGATGTGAACTCTGGTCCTTGGGGTTGCAAGCAAATGTTGAGCTGCCTCTACAGCTTTCTGTGTAACTTTTCATTATTTTTATTAAAGGGCTTGCACATTTCCTCAAACGTGTTCTCAACAAGTACTTGAAAAAGACAAATGGGTGTTATCCAAGATCACTCAATTGTCAAACCCAATGAACTTGTTTTAAAATGGCTTTCTTCTTGTATCACCTGGCGTCATTCCATCAGCTGATCACTACCTCCTCCCTGAACTTTGATGTACTCTCCTTTCTTTCAATGACCTCTATTTTCCATTCTCCTCTGATCTTTCTTAGGTTGCTACTTCTTCAACTAGACCTAACTCCATTCGTACTTCTAATACTTTGTACATTTTCTTTGGGTGACTTCCTCCACATATAAATCATTGGTTTTAATTTTCTTCCACTACATATGGTTTCTTTATCTTAGCTGTGGGCCTGGCCTTTAGCCTTTAGATCCACACAACTATTCGTCAGTAATACACATAAGCCTTTTAGTCATTTTCAAGCCAAATATGCAGAAATCAAGTCACCTTAGTTCTTGAGTGCTTTATTCTAGCAATAATAAGATAAAACTGTATCTTGTCTCCAATATACAACTCAGTTTATAGCATCCTCATCCTGCTAGGCACACAGCTAAACGTCTACTGGGCAACTTGGTTAGCCTCTTCCAAACTTCCTGCATGGAACTAATCATCAAGGTCATAGAGATACAGCTCCTGCTAATCTGTCTGATCTTGTATTCTCAGCCTTTTGACAACTATGCTAAGCTTATACATCATCTCTTTATAACTATTTACACCTCCTTTCAAAATGCCAACAGCAACCTAAAATATAAACCTGATACCACTTAACTCTTGCTCAAAACCATTTAATGGCTCCTAGATGAGACAATAAGGTCAAGTTCCTTAATGTGGTATGCAAAGTCTGGGTACTTGTTTACTTCTCCAGCACCATCCTGCCACCACTTTCAGAGGTTTACACTAAAGGAACCACCAAGTGTTTGTGGCTCCCACATGAAACATCTTCTGTCTCTGCACTAAGGTCACATTCTCTCTTGGAAACCCTTCATGCAGTAAAAGTTCTCAGCTACTTTGCTTATGTTCCCCCAGGAGGTGTCTTCTCACCATGAACCCGGCTACAACATATTGTAAAATCCTATTAAAGTACAAGTCCCCTCCTCCCTCTTTTCCTCTTCCCTCCTTTCTTCTAACTTAGCCTTCCCTCTCTTCTCTCTCTTTTTTCTTGGTGCTGGAGATGGAGCCTGGGGCTCACACATGTTGAGTACATGCTATATCACTGAACTACATGTTCCATTTTATTTTAAATTCTGCGTTGAAGTTGCCACAGAAACAGAAAGGAAGGCTTAAAACTGAGCTATCTGAGAGCTCTAGATCCCTTAGGAAAAATGGCCGCATCAGTATTCAAATAAAGGTTGATCCTCTAGCATTGTACTCACACAGCTCTGTCTAAATGGATCATGATACTCCACGCTTTCCAGAAATGCCATAATCTATACGTGACTCTCAATAGGCCCTTTCATCCCCTTTCAGAGAGTTCGGAATTCTAGTTTTATTAGGTGGGAGATTTCTGGCTATCACAAATGAGGTTGACGCTGCCTTGGGCTCTCCTGGAAGAACTAGACTCTTGGCATATAATTTTCAAATGCATTAGATATTCACAGAAATGAAATCTATTCATAATAACTATTTTATGTAGGAACACAAAGACATATAGTTTTCATAGAGCATATTTTTTAACTTACACTACCATTGTGCAACTGAGGAAATTGATTATACATGCACACGTATGCATTACATACATAAACATGTTTAGACATATTAAATACATTTTTTGCCTTCATTTAAAACTGTTAAATATAAAGGATAGATATTGATAATGTTTTAGTTTCAAACTTCATTAAATATTAATATATGTATATACATCTACTTACTACTCCTTTTAATTTTGTAATATATATTTACACACTAAAGGTGTAAGTTATTACATTAAAAATAGTGTCACTTGTTTGTATTTTATAATTAGAGCAACCTAACAAGAAATAAATACACTGTATATTTGCATTATATATTTAATCTCCAAAGTGTAAGTTTTTGTTTAGTTTTTATTTTTTTGTCATAAAAATACAGCCCTGGTTGAGAATGACAGCACATGCTCATAATCTCAGCACTTGACAGGCTACTGTGGGATGACTTTGAGTTAACTACATCAGGGGCTGGTATGCAGCAGTCAATGTCAGCATATGTTATACAGTACAGCTATGATCATTAATGCATTAACAGCATAAAAGAAGAAGTAAAGATTGCATACTAGAATTTAGCATGATCCATTAGTATTTTGGCTTATTTGTGCATGCCTGTGTGTGCTACAAGGAATCAATGAGACAAGTAGTTGGTTCTTCAAGAAAATCAACAAGATAGACAAACCTTTATCCAACTTACAAAAGGCAGAGAGAGAATATCCAAATTAACAAAACTACTGACGAAAAGCAGGACATAACAACAGACACTGAAGAAGTCCAGAGAATCATCAGGTCATACTTCAAAAACCTGTACTCCACAAAATTGGAAAATTTAAAGAAAATGGACAATTTTCTGGATAAATACCACATATCAAAATTAAACAAGACCAAATAAACAAATTGAATAGACATATAACCCCAATGGAAACAGAAACAGTCATCAAAAGCCTTCCAACCAAAACAGTTCAGGGCCAGATGGTTTCAGGGCAAAATTCTGCCAGAACTTCAAAGAAGAGCTAATACCAATACTCCTCAAATTGTTCCACACAATCAAAACAAAAGGAACATTGCCAAACTCTTTTTACAAGGCTACAGTTACTCTGACACCCAAACCAAAAAAAGCCACAGCTAAGATACAGAATTATAGAGCTATCTCCCTCATGAACTTTGATGCAAAATTACTGGCAAACCAAATCCAAAAAACATCAGAAAAATCATCCACCATGACCAAGTTGGATTCATCCCAGAGAAGCAGGGATGGCTCAGCATATGAAAATCTGTCAATGTTTATATATCATATAAACAGACTGAAAGAAAGAAACAACACATGATCATCTCATTAGATGCTGAAAAAGCTTTTGACAGAATTGAACACTTCTTCATTATAAAGGTCTTGGAGAGACCAGGGATACAAGAAATACACCTTAACATAATAAAGGCAATATACAGTAAGTCAACAGCAAACATCAAACTAAATGGAAAAAAACACAAAGTGACCCCACTGAAATCAGGAATAAGACAAAACTGTTCACTTTCTTCATGTCTATTCAATCTAGTACTCAAAGTTCTAGCTAGAGTAATAAGACAACAAAAGGAGATTAAGGGTAAAAATAGGAGAAGAAGTCAAACTTTCTCTATTTGCTCATAGTATACATAAGTGACTCTAAAAATTCTACCAGGGAACTCCGAAAACTCATAAGCATCTTTAGTATGAAGAAGGATACAATATTAACTCAAAAAAATCAGTAAGCCTTCTTATATACAAATGTTAAATGAGCTGAAAAAGAAATCAGAGAAACATCACCATTTACAATAGCCACAAATCACATAAAGTATTTTGAGGTAACTTTAATCAAACAAGTGAAAGACCTGTTTGACTCTGTGGGCTCCTGTTTGTATTTGGTGTACATAAATTCATGAATGTACCCACATATATACATAAAAATAAATTAATCAAAAAGAGGCAATGATATTCATCAAATTGGTTAAACAAAATCCATCTTAATAAGGTGCTATTATAGTTTCATAAAAATAACTCAATCTCTGGAATTGTTTTTCTGTGTTTACTTCAATACAAAATAATTGCACTTATGAGTAAACATTGTGATCATAAATGATAGTAAAGAGATTTAAACACTATTTTTAATACCTGTCAAATTCAATTATACTTTTTCTTATATTTTATTTATTTGTGTATGGCTACGTGTGTATGCATGCCATGTCTACATACATGCCATAGCACATTTACAGAGGCTGGACCACAATATGTGGGAGTCAGATTTTTCCTTCTACGGTGTGTGTTTTAGAGACTGAACTCGGGTGGTCAGTTTTGGCGGCAAGTGCATTTACTCACTGACCCATCTTGCTGGCCCCAATATTCAATTATAAATACTAGTTTTCATTTGCTTACATAAGTCAGATTTTCTTATGGTACCATGCCATGTATGAAACCGCGCTTTCCACGTGAGGCAAAGGCATCTCACTGTGGAGAAGAGCCACTGGTAAATGAAGGAGAGGAATGAGCTGTTTTAGTTAAAATACTAGTGCACACAAGGGTGACCACATGCTAATGCTGCCTGAATGATGCATCTTACTTAGGCACAATCATTTGAAACTCACCAGTTTTATTATAGAATTTTTCTTGCAAGTTAGCAACAAGATTGTGTAGTGAAGGGGGAGCAGGCCTGTTTTTCGACTGGCCCAGCTCCCGCACGGCTAGCTTATACTTCGAAATAACAACATACAAATTGTATTTATTTAAGCACTGCCTGGCCTATTATATCTAGCCTCTTTTTGGCTAACTCTCATATTTTGCTTAACCCATATCTAGTATTTTGTGTATCATCATGGGGTTGTGGCTTACAGGGAAGATTCTAACCCATATCCATCTTGGGCCGGAGATTGGAGACCCCAAGAAAGACACTACTAAGTATTATGATTTAACATTTACTTAGTAAAAATTACAAATTAATTGATAGGGCAGAATTATTAAATAAATACAATTGAGCCAAGATGTTTGGAGAGAAAAGTGGGAGATTCATTTTAAGTATCTAATTCATAATAAACACTAAATAAATTATGGTTGGATTAAAATGAAAAGTTAAAATATTGATATATCAAAAGGTTCAAGGTAAGGAAGAAAACAGACACATTAAATTTTTACATCAAATTCTGGATGGTAATTGATGCTTTAAGCTTAGAAGCAAATGTGTCTGGAAAACAGTGAAACAGTAAACTAAACCAAACAGCAACAGAAGGACATTTAAACAGAGATGACACGGTTAACAGAATGTTCAGAAAACAATTTAGTAACATCAGAGACATTTGAGTGGTTAGATAGAAAAACTAGTAACATGAAGTAGTCTCATCACTACCCTTAAAACCTTTATAAAAGTAATTTAAGAAGGGCACAGGCTTCAGAGAAACAGGGATATATTAACAGCGAATGTGGTAGTACTGTGGGGTGCTGGGTAAGTGCTTTCCTGCTCATCCCAAATGTTTATCAAGTCTTAGGCACTTATAACAAACATTTAAGGATACAAACTACAATTAGTACTATGAAATTAACTTAAAACACAATGATAAAAGAATGCAAAATATAAGTAAGTTTGGTCAAAACAAAATTCCAATGTATTTTGTTATAAATATTGATAATATTTACATGCAAATAAATTGACAATTGTGTACTTGGAAGCACTGTGTGTGGAAATCTTCAAAAATTTTGGAAACTTCAATCTTCCTTTTTCATATCTGTAAATTTTCATGCATGATTTGTGAAAAGAGGTCTTAGCATGCAAAATATTAACTCACTGAATCTGCCTTCTCAGTTCCTACTAGAAGAAATGTTTCCTTGCAGGGGAAAGAGTAAGTTACCTCAAAGACCAAACAGAAAAAGATCAGAAAATGTAGAGCTTTAAAGTCATGCCTGGAAGAAAATGAATGCTTGCAATCCAAACAAGCCATAAAATATGACTTACACTTTATGGATGTGGACTGCACCTGCAAATGATTGCTCCAATGCAGTCATGTGGACGGTTCTATGGCTCTTTCTTTTGGGCTACTCATAGGGTTACTCTTTTGAAAGTTACCTAAATGGGCTGCCAGCACTTATACTTTCTCTTAGTTACTTATCTGTGTTTGTAGAAACTACTGAAGTTGTTAGCCCTCCATAAACACACTGGCTGCTTTTCCTTTCAACTTCCATTTAAGGTTAGGTTAAGACACTGATGTCATAAAAGCGGGATTTTTCTGAATTGCTTCTGTTCATCCAGAAATCCCCCACTACATAATATTGCATGGCCACTCATCCAGGGTTCTAGAACCAGACTAAATGGAAATTGTTTTTACAGCCATTTAGAGAGATGTGAAGTATATCTTCAGGACAGTGTTCAGTAGAAAGAGTTAATAACACTCCTTAACTCCTGCAGGCCTGGATTGGGTTTGAAACTGAGAAACAGCTCAGAATGAAGTGGCAGGTGGGAGAAAGGCCAACTGCCTCATCATTTGCTTGCTCTACAGTGGGACACAGACTACTGTGCACAGAGCTATCGGTGCAGCACAGAGGTAAAAACTATTCTGTTCTCCAGGGCAGGAAAGTAAGAATACCTTAACAAATCACCAAGGACCACTTCCAAGAATTAAGTCAAGCTGACCTGTAGGTCCAGCGACTGAGGAGGTTGAGGCATGAGGATCTCTTGAGGCCAGGAGTTCCAGGTTAGCCTGAATACCAGAGAAAGAGATTTTCTCACAACCTTCTTCTGGTCACTGAGAATTCAGCACCAATTTCGCACTGTACTATTTACTTTCTTTATGCAGAAAATAAAATGTGAATTTAGTACAGCAAATATATATAAGCCATGCATGGCAGAAGTACAAACACTTACACATACACACAACTTTCTAAAGTAAACCTCAAAATAAAAATGTTAGATTTCAACAGATGTGAATCATGTAGCATCCAGTCTATTTTCAAATTAGAATGATTTGCTGACCTCTCTAGAGGACAACCTTTCTTGATTACTGCAGAGCTGGTTTACAAAATCTAGGTCCCAGCTCAAAGGCATGCTAACTCTTGAAGGCATGAATGATTGTCAAGAGAAAATGGAAAAACAGGACTCAGAAATCACCAATTCCTGACATTTGTACTAGCTTTGTCCTTGACAGATTTACAGAAAAAGACAAAGAGGTCAACATAAAGTAGTAACAGGCATGTAAAGCAGTGACAGGCACAGCAGCAGGAGAAGCACAGAGGACCAGGGTTCTCAATCTGCACCCTGTACAGGGACTGCAGGTATGACAGCAAGTGAAATAAACTTTTCTATTGTCTTCATAGCGGCATCTACATGTGCATGCATCTTACCATAAAAGCGAAAAATACGGGTCTCTGTGTTTTAGACCAGTATTTGTTAGTAGCTTTCGTAAGATTTGAACTAAAATGCTAATGACAGTAATAGACATCATGTGCACATACATGTTCAGTTTGACATACAATATCATTAGTCTTGAGAAACAAACAGTGAAGCCTTCTTCGTACCTGAGTAGGCAATTGTGAATACACTACACTTTCATACTGTCAATGCTGCTCAGCTACATGTAGGGTCACTTTCTTTTACTTTTCTGCTAAGGGTTACCTCACCTTGCACTTTGGACACTTCTGGGCATTTCTCTGCCCGTGCTCAATTTCGCTGGCCCAGTGACGCAATAACTTGTCTCCTTTTTTGTACTCCTTGCAGTTAACACCTTCATGCCAAGGAGCGTGGCACTTAAAACACCAGATGAATTGGCAAGTGGGACACTGGATCTGTGCAAGGAAAACAGTATTAGTACTTATGAGATATGCTGAATGTTATCTGTTGCTGTGATAAACACCATGACCAAAAAGAAGGAGCCTGGGGAGGAAAGGAGTTACTTGGCTCACATAACCCAACCACAGTCCACCATAAAGGGAAATAAGGGCAGGGACGCAAGGAAGGAATCTAGCAGCAGGACTTGAGGCAGAGGCCACGTAGGAACACTATTTACTGGCTTGCTTCTCATGGCTTGCTCAGTCTGCCCTCCTATACAACCCAGGACCACCTGCCCAGGGATAACTCTGCCCACAGGAGGCTGGGTCCACTCACATCAATTCAAGACAATGCTCTACAGTAAATCTGATGAGCAATTTTCTCAACTGAGGTTCCTTCTCCACAGAAGACCTAAACCTATGCCAAAATGACAAAAAAAAAAAAATTAACCAGCACAGTGTCTAAAAGGATAAGGATGTCAATGGTTTGGGAAACTAGTTAAGGTTATTATTTGAAATACTTTCTCCAAGAACAAACAAGACCAGACCTCAGTAAAATTATGAGTCTCTGTTACAGAAGGAGGAGAGAACTGCTTAGCCAAGGATGGTTTGCTGCCTAGAGACTACTCAGGCATTCATAAACAAGTGGGACGTTTTGAAAATCAATTTAGTTTTAGGAAAATCTCTCATGTTGAAGCACAAAGTAAATCTCGAAGGTGCTAAATCCAAACACTTTGACTGCTGTCAGTTCATGTCCCTTGAGCCAGCTTTCCAGTTCTTTGGTAAGAAAAGCAACTTTCTTACCAAAGGCTAGCTTAACTTTACAATGCCTCCTCAAAGGGCAAGCACACCTTCAACATCACACTACTGAATCAACATTCACCACTGAGGATCCTGTGAGAAAGGTATCAGAGTGTCGGTCCTGCTAGTGACACCTAAGAAGCCACCAGAAATGAGCCTCCTTCATGACTATGAATTTATGGGATGCGGGCACTGAAATAGTCTAACATGGGGGATATCTGTTGTGCCTTCCTTTGTTGTGAATGGCAGGAAGTGTTACATTTACACATAGCAGTCGCCATTCAAACCTTAAAGGTATATAGTCAGACCATATTTAATCACATGGTCCCACGTCCACGTGATTAAAATGAACTGAAATAAAATTCCTCACCACGAATGATCTTCTAAGATCTCTCCTACTCTTTGTGCTTCTGCACATTTCGTCACAGCAGTCAGACTGAATTTACAGACATCCTGAAGAGTAGGAACTGGACCTAATGCTGCAGTTAATACTGCCACTTAGATTGTTGGCTACTGATGCTTTTCTGACAGCGAGGCTTCACTGCATACATTTACTAAGAAGCAGTTACAATCACAACTCTTTTTGCCTTTAAGTCAGAAGACTCTAGTTTTCACTCTTGTCAAGAATTAAAAAACCCAGGCACACTGGTGCACACTTTAGTACGGACACTTGGGAAGAAGACTGGAGGCTACCGTGAACTATAGAGACCAGGTCTCAAAAAAGGAAAGCAGGGATAAGTAATATTCTTTCTATCCAAGTATGAAGTGATACAATTTTGATTTCAACTTTATATAAAAACTTTAGTTTTTAAAACAAAATTCTTAAATTTCAAAATTCTGTTTAAATGGGAATAATGTGTCTTATTTTTCTTATTATCAAAATAATGCTACAAAATACATATGGCTTTCGTAAGTGTATATTACAGATGATGACAGATATTAAGTAACCCACCCAAAGTAACATAAGTATTAAGAAGGTACTTGAGGTTGAGCTCCTAAAGTTCAGTTGAGGAGATGGAGGAGGGATCATATGAGCAGGGGGGTGGTCAGGATCATGATGGGAAAACTCACAGACAGTGAATCCGAGCTAGTGGGAGATCACAGATTCTGGACTGACAGCTGTGGAGTCTGCATGGGACCAAACTAGGACCTCTGAATGTGAGTGATGGTTGTGTGACTCGATGTGTTTATGGGGCCTCTAGCACTGGGACAAGGACTTATCTTGCATTCATGAACTGGCTCTTTGGAGCCTATTCTCTTTGAAGGGATACCTTGAACAGCCTTGATGCAGGGGGCAGAGGCCTGGTCCTTCAACTTGGTATGTCAGACTTTGTTGACTCCCCAAGGGAGGCTTTACCCCCTCAAAAGAGTAGATGTCAGGTGGCACGGGGGGTGGTGGTGAGTGGGATGGATGGGGTTGGGATGTAAAATGAAAAAAAATTTAAATTAACAAAATGAAGAAAAAAGAAAAAGGAGGAGGAGGAGGAGGTGAAGACGAGGAGGAGGAAGAGGAGGAGGAAGAAAGGTGGTACTTGAACCTAAATTTGTGTGGCAACATGGCCAGCATAGTCTTTCCTGAATCACAACACTTGATCATACTCAGTAGCATTCTTCCTTGACACGTGAAAACTTAAAACTATGCACTCAAAGGTCATGATGGTTAAACTACTCAACTAGCCACCATTCTACAGGGTTCCCAAACCACTAATATAAATAGGGAGACTCCTTGGCTTGTGGGGGGAAAGTTATTACTATTCAGCATACATATATATGTACATATATAAATATAGAATTTGCCTTTTCTGTATATTAAAAATATAATAAAAATAAAAGGGAGTTCACTAGATTGGCTTACAAATCATGGGCTAAGTACACCAACAATAAGTGTCTATACACTAACATTATTTTGTCCTGTTTTTTTGTTTGTTTGTTTGTTTTCGAGACAGGGTTTCTCTGTAGCTTTTGGAGCCTATCCTGTAGACCAGGCTGGCCTGGAACTTTGTTATTTTAAAGAAGGGGTTTCATATAGTCAAGTTGGCTTCCAACTTACTATGTAGCAAAGAATGCTCTTTATCTCTTGATCCTTCCACCACATCCTTCCCTCAAGTGCTAGAATTATCTTTGCTTCACTGGACTAAGTAAGTCATTTTTAAAGTAAAAATAGATGATATGGGCATATATATATATATATATACACACACACACATTATAAATGGGGCCTTTTCTTTTGCATACAGATGGGATGGTAGAAGTGAAGAACTTCCATCACTCATCTTGCAGATGTCAGAAAGCTTGAGCACTTAACTCAGTTGGCTCCTATTAGACTTGTGAATACTGAAAAATTGTAAGGCCCATTTTGAAATAAATAAAACAAGCCTGCAGATCTGAGTTCATTCCACAGAACTAACATTTAACAAAAGTCAGGCATGGAGGCTGTTCATGTTTGTAACACAACGAAGGAGCCTGGTAGCTGGTGTGTGAACCAGAGAATGTGGTACCTGACAAAAATAAGTCCTACTACTAATTCTTATCAACAAAGATGTACAAACAAACTGAGAAGGCCATTATAAAGCAAGATTTGAAGTAACTCTCTCAACTGCTTACCATACTTTGGACTAAAATAATAATAAAAGCAACTTTGGTATTCAGAGAGTATACCCAAATTGTCACATACCAGGTTTTGTCTGAAGATGCCATGCCTTCCTTATTCATTATGACCTTAACCATATTCAAAATTGGCCTTCAACAAACACAGATATTAACACTGCGTCTTCCTCCACTCCCAGGTCAGTTACTGCCCTCAGGAAATGCTAGTCCACAACCACAGGGCTGCCACACAGAGAGTCTGCCTTCTGAATAAACCAGTCTGCAGGCAGGATCACCATACTCCCTGCTTCCCACTTGGACTGGTTTGAATGTGAAATACGGCACCTGATCTCCAGCTGGGGGCAGTGTTGGGGAAGGCTGTGGAACCTTTAGGAGCCAAGCCTTACAGGAGGGAAGTGGGTCACTGGGGCAGTTGCTGAAGCCTTAGATCCCTGCCACACTTCCTGTCTACTCTTCTGCTTTCTGACTGAAAATGCCATGTGGCCAGCTGTCCCCCCCTCCCCGCTCTTCCTACTACACGCTCCCTAGCAGAATGGATTGCACCCTCCTGAACTGTAGACCCAAACGACTGAAGTTCACTGCTTCCTGCTGGATATTTTGTCACAACGAGAAAGTCCACTTAGACACTATTCAACGTTAAGTTGGAGAACCACAGTAGCAGCAGCTGCTGGGAGCTTGCTGCCAACACAGGACTCATGAAAACCCATACACAAGGAATTAAGAGTTTACCTCTTTACCAGATTCTCTTCAGATGATTCAGTACCATGCTAAAGTTTGAAATGGACTAACCTACGCCTTCCAACACCCTGTCTTTGACCAGATTCTTCCAAATACATGTAGCTACCAGTTGACACAGCTGACAAGCTGCCAAAGAAGCAGCAGATGAAGATGCTAAGCAATAGAGAGGGTGCCTGAACTGGCCTTGCCCTGTAGCCAGACTGATGACTATTTTAAATGTCACCACAGAACCTTCATCCAACAACTGATGGAAACAGAGGCAGAGACCCGCAGTGGAGCACTGGGCTGAGCTCCCAAAGTCCAGCTGAAAAGTGGGAGGAGTGAGAATGTGAGCAAAGAGGTCAAGACCATGATGGGGACACCC
>LOEQ01002059.1:108683-140868 GCA_001685075.1 Bramus lutescens | reverse complement strand
TGGGGACACCCACTGAAACAGTTTACCTGAGCTAATGGGAGCTCACCAACTCCATCCGGACAGGGAAGGAAACAGCATAGGTCCAAACTAGTCCCTCTAAATGTGGGTGACAGTTGTATGGCTGGGGCAGACTGTGGGGCCACTGTGTCCCCAGGATTTATCCCTGCTGCTTGTACTGGCTTTTTGAAACCCATTCTCTTTGGATGGATACCTTGCTCAGCCTAGATATAGTAGGGAGGGTCTTGGACCTTACCCAAAGCAATGTGTATTACCTGCTCTGAGGAGTGGATGGGGGTGGTGGGGTAGGTAGAGGAATGGGAGGAGAGGAGGGAGTGGGAACTGGGACTGATATGTAAAATGAAAAAAAGTAACTGTTTTCTGTTTTTTAAAAAATAAAATAGACTGACAAAAATAAGCTGATGTTTTGGCAGCAGAGGTTACACACTCTTCAATGATGAGAAGCAAAAATCTGTCTTCTTTCCTTAGATGCAAAATGGGGATACACGTACATTCAGCCTTTACATTGGAGGTAAAGACAAGAGCAGGTGCAGCTCTCTGGAGAAGAGAACTGGTATGGACTTGTGTTCTTATGTAACCAGAAGTGTCTGGTTCTCCCTGAGGCCTGCTTTATTCCTTCTCACTTCCGAGAGGAGGGGTGGGGTAGAACGGGGCATACTTTGCAAACCTCATTGCAATGGGCTGAGAAAGATAACCTATCTGCTGTGGGACAATTCTGTATTCTGTCAAATATGTTTTAAACAAATGCTGATTGGCCAGTAGCCAGGCAGGAAGGATAGGTGGGACAACCAGACAGGAAGTAGAGGTGGGACAATGAGAGCAGGAGAATTCTGGGAAGAGGGAAGCTCACTCTGCAGTCCTGTCCAGACACTGAAGAAGGAAGATGTGACCTGGCCCACTGAAAAAGGTACCGAGCCATGAGGCTAACATATACTAGAATAATGGGCTAGTATAAGTTATAAGAGTTAATAAGAAGTCTGAGCTGTTGGGCCAATCAGTTTATGATTAATGTAGACCTCTGTGTGATTTCTTTGGGACTTAATGACTGCAGGAACCAGGCAGGACAGAAACCCTGGCCAACAAAAGGGTCTAATTAACACTATCTGTCTGTTAACATATCTTTAGAAGAGTTCTATCTTCAAAATGTCTTCCCTATACTTCCCAGCTGGATTTAGTACCTTTACCAGAAAATTTATGTTATGTATGCAGATATCCAACCTCTCACAGAGTCTACAAATTCACCGAGGGCAAAGACTTCATCTGTCTCGTTCTTCCTGGATTCTCTAAACTGCTAAGTAGAAGAGGCAGTCATTCAGTTCTCTGATTAAACCCAGTAGCCGGCAGGATACGACCACATCACCAGGTGATGTTTACTATTTTGTCTTCATGACACTCTACTGGTCATCACGACTGAGGTACAAATTCGTCTGCATGAAGGAAGACACAGAAGAGAACCTTACGGCACATCTCTGACACTAGAAGCACAATGATTTTCACAGGCACCATTGTCATCCTAACTCCTGGTGGTAAGACTCATACTTGGCTGCCCTAATCAAATGATGTCAGCCTGCAAACTCACCATGCTAAGTAAACATTCAAGACAATAAAGCCAAAACAAAGAAAACTGCAGGTATTTTTCATTCAATTTCCATATTCCTATACAAAGTTTTACTTTCAAAAAATCTGTGTCTATGTGTGGTGTATACATGTGTAGGTTCATATGGATTTCTACACTGGGGTGTGTATATGTGAGTGTATGCATGTGTAAGGTTCACATGGGTTACTGCACTTTGGTGTGGAGGGCAGAGGTCAATGTCTGATGTTTTCCTCTTATTTTTGAGACAGGGTTTCTCACTGATCTTGGAGCTCACCAACAGAGCCAGTGCCCAGCCCTGTCATGTAAAAAAAAAAATCACAAAATCATTACCTATTATGCTCAATGTGAGACAACATCCATGCATAACTGAGGCACTGTGACGATAAGAGCTCCCCCAGTTTTCCAAGAGGAATTTCCCCTATTAGAATATCAGGTTAAACAGATTTGCAATAATGAAACACAGTCATCCATTCATTCATAACAGAGATTTATAAAGCAAGTGAGTGACAGGTAATGACCATACTGTGTTTTGTTTTTCACACAGAAAAGAATGAAAATATCTTGTCTATAAGGAACTTATTAGGAGCAGACAGACACAAAGCCAGGCAGCAATAAGATCATGTGATAACTGCCAGCCAGGGTAGAAGCATGAACAAATCATTGTTCTGGGAAAGATGTTTCAGAGAAGGCTGGAAGGTAAATTCTCAGACTGGTTGTGGTCTTGCCCAATTACAGAATGTTGCTATAACATGTGATAAGACCCTCTGTCAGGCAGAGTCTACGGGAGTACTTGAGAGGGCCCTGAGAGCACACAGAGAAACAAGGTGCTCTAACAACACGAACTGAGACAGCACTTCAGCCAGCTCACCCTCAGCCTTGCTCACTTACCCACTAAACAGCCTACAAATCCCTACAACCCTGGCATATGCATCAAGATGTATAATCGTTCAGATACCCCTTACATGAACCATCTAATAAAGAATCTAACCAATATAATAAATTATCAGAATATGAGTGATAAGTCTTTTTTTCTTTAACAATGGAAAATCATTTTCTTTATTTCTCTCTTCATTTATTTATTTGTTTTACAGAGAAGCAAAGTGAAGGTGTGCAGGTGTTACAGAGAGGAGTAAAAGAACCTGCTATGCAGCTCCAAACACCTCCGAGAGGCACTATTTGATCCTTTTTAACATCCAGTCCTACAGTCAGAGTAGCAGCAGTGGCCAAACAGTCTCATGGTAGCCTTGCACAAGCCTATTCTTCAAGATTTCACTGTCTACTGGGGGCTCTTCTAGAAGTACAGAAACCCACAGGCTTCATGAGGCAAATGAATGTAGCCTGAATGTAGCCAAATGAACCTTGCCTGCTAGTCGCCCAGCAGGGATGAAACCAGGCTAAAAAGAAGAGAGAAAGTACACAAGACTGAGAACCAAAAGGATAGAAAACATGTGAAGGGTCATGCAGGGCAGGAATAGGTGTATCAAGATATCAAGCTTCCAAAGATGTGACCCTGCCAACCTCCCATACTACTAACTTTGTGGTTATTTTTACATATTTAATATGCAGTCATTGCACAATAAATTCACCTCCAAACTTTAAAAAAGATTTTCACACTGGAAGCATGTTTTCCTCAGGCAGTGTGTCAGAAGCTGCAGAAGAGGACTGCTTCCAAAGAGCTCCTGTCTTCTCACCTGGGATCATCATTACATACCAGCCCACCTGGAAATTACTATAGACTGTCCCTCCAGGCCTAGAGTGTGAGAGTCTACTACAGCTTCTCTAAGGACCCACTTTTTCACTGATGTAAAAAGGGGAGGAACTGGGAAATTTGAGCTGCCTCATCCCCAGGTCACTGTGGCACCTACCTGGGTTTGGACAGATGAGGGAGAGTGAGAAAAGGCAGGTGTACTGAGGATGAAAGAGAAGAATACAGAATCCCAACTCTTCTTGTCCCTGGACATTTTCTGACAGCTGCTCATCAGCACCAGACTTGGCTGACTCCTACTCGTCTCCTGGCTGCTCAACACCAGAAATAATTCTTTGTTGTCTTTTGTTCTAAGGACTCAAGAAACAAAGTGATAAAGAAAAACAAACAAAATCTGTTCCAAACACCACTGCAGGTCAATTTATGTTGATTAGAGGTCAACATAATAATTATTTAGGGAGTTGTTAGGGTAGATGTAAGGATAAAACATCAGTTGAAGGCAGGAAAAAATATCTAAAAATATTATGGTTATTTTATGAAAGCAAGAAAGAAAAAAGAAGGCATCTTTGGCAAGGCACCCCATAAACAAAGAAAGAAAGAAATGTATTCATAAAATCTAGGCTTGCACCATAGCAGAGCATTCATAAACGCTTCAAGCCTAACATATGCAACACACCCTTTGTTTAACTGGCTTCTTTAAATCTGGCTGGACGACTTCATTTTTATCTCTCTTGTGCAATGACATCTGAGAAACTACATTTGTTTTCTGTCGGCTGCTGACATGGATGATGATGCATCACTCTCATGAGAAATAGAGTGTGATAGGAGCTAACCTGACCGTTGACTGGCAGCCCACTTCTCATTTGTAACCAGTCAGCTTGAATTGATGNGGGGTGTTGGGAGCGGGCGAGGGCATAGAAAGAAGAGCAAAGCATACTAATTTCACATTCATGGGGAAGGCTGAAACAGTTTGTACATATAGAAAGAAATTCTGTCTTTTTTGTCAGAAGGAAGGTTAAATACGCTTTACAACACCTACCGACTTCATAGCCTTCTGAAAGCCCTAAAGAAACTACTTTGCCACACACACAAACAGCGTAATAGTGAAGCTTTATAGAATATGATTACCCAGAGGGCTGCGATCATTCCAGAATGTGTGAAAGCTGTAAGGCCATTTCTCCAGGACATCTGTGTGGCTTTCCTTCTACCTGAAGTGAGTCACAGCAGCCTTGTGCAATCATCACAGTTCTGCCTAACACTTGTGAGCAGGGAAGGGCTGTTATTAGTTAGTTTTGCCTTCAGGAATCACAGAGGCGCTTTGGACAGGTTCACTGTGTTGATATGTATGCCGTTCAACTCAAACTGAGTCAGAATGAAAAGGTGGCTCATTCTTAGTCTACACTTGGAAGGAGAGGGGACCTTAGAATCGAAGGACCTCAGTAAACGGCAAGAAGCTACTATGTCTGACCCTTGGAGGTAACCTGCTTCTCTCCTTTCCCTAGAATGACTTTTCTTCCCAGAAGCAACTCTTTGCTTCTTTTAGTTACTGCGATGGCTATTCTTGGTCATCGACTTAACTATATCTGGGATTAATTAAAACCCAAGTGACTGGGTACAGCTGTAAGAGATTTTTCTTAATTAAATCAATTTAAGTGGGAAGACACACCTTTAATCTGGGCCACATCTTCTGGTGGCAGGCAGTTTATATAAATGTCCTGGAAGAAGAAAGCTCTTTGCTCTTTACCTGCTTGCTCTCACACCCAATTCACTGATATTAGAGCCTACTTCTTTGGGATTCTGGCTTATACTGAAGACCAGCTGAGACATCCACCCTCGTAGGCTGAACAATTACTGGATTCTTGGACTCTCCATTGGGAGACAGCTATTGTGGGACTAGCTGGGCCATAACCTGCAAGCCACTCTAATAAATCTATTATCTATCTATCCATATCTGTCCATATAGACAGATCTGATCCATCTCTCCCTGTCTCTCTACATATATACACTGATGGACAGATGACCTAGGTGATGGACAGCTATCCATCTGTAAGCTACTATAATATATCTATCATCTATCAATATCTGTCTATATAGACAGATAGATCTTATCCATCTCTCCCCCTTATATATATTGACTGATAGATGACATAGATGATAGACAGCTATCTATCAGTTCTGTTCATCTAGAGTCTAGAGAACCCTGAATAAAGTTACAAATCTCTTCCCCAACCTCCTAATACTGATGACCTGTATAAATCACTTCTGACCCACAGTTCATGGGCATCTCTCTCATGTTCCAAAGGGTCTTTACACTTTGTACCATCAACCTATTTCTAACTTAAGTGGTCTTCTATGGCCTAACAACCTACCCTGTTTTTCTTCTTCCAGACAGTCAATGTCATCCCTCCTTTGTTCCTACATCCATTTCTTTGCTTCCCTTGCCTAACAATAATGACCATTGTGGTTTCTGGTTTATGTTGAACATGTATATGTTAGTCATGTTAGGCGTTTACACGAGTGATTTCATTCAATTTTCATCACACTCTTAGAGCAGAGATGCTATTACTACCCCCAGCTAGAGATGTGTAAACTACACTCATGGTATTGAAGAAAGTGACTAGCTGAGAATATAATTCAAGCTTAAAGTCAGTGTTCTGACCTACTTTGGTAAATTCAACATTTAAAAGCTAAATGTTCTTACTCTTTCAACACTCCCAGCACTCTCCACCTACTGCAGAACATATTTATTATTATTTACATATTGATCCTTTATTAGTTCCCTTAGCAAGTAGATTTCATAAGCATACTTTCAAGGTCATACAGCTGCTTATCAGCAATGAATGAAGTCAGCCTGGACCAGCCTCCTAGAGACCAGTTGGAAGGTGAGGCTCTAACCAAACAACTACACAAATGTATCATAAAATACTAAATGATAATCTCTATGGAGAAGAACTTCAGGAGTGGGTGATGCACTTGTGTCTAGGTGTCATGTGAGTACATGTAAGCCACATTGATTTTCTCAGTGTGAACCTGCTTGCAACTTGATAGGCATTAAGTGTGACATCAAGACATTACAAGCACTATTTAGGCTAGAAATTGTATTTTCAATCAGAAATTGAAGTTAGTGTTATAGAAAGGGAATTGTACAAATTTTTGACATTATAGCATGATTACAAATAGAAAATGATATAAGTATTTTGAAGGAGAAAAGGAAAACTGATTTGACAAGGTTGGCTCAGTGTAAGTTTCTGAACGAGAAAGCACTTATCCAATTCTATATGAATACGATGGTGTTCAGAACACAACACACTTCACTCAAATTATACAAACTGTTAACTGGGGGCCGGAAGGACAAATGAGCACCCAGACTTCTGATTACTGGTGCTATCTTCTACTGTCCCGTTGCCATCTGTTTAATTCAAATATTTAACAAATGGTCTTTACAAAAAACAAACAAACAAAACAAAACAAACAAAACCCATCCAAATGAAAGGCTCAGATATGGTATTTTCGATCTTAGCTTCATGTGAGAAGCATTCATTCCGCTAGAAAATGACTTTGATATTTTAAATCAATTTTTAACCTGCTACCTTAAGTGCTTCTGACCTGATAGCCAAAACCATAATAAATGCTCAGAGTGACATCTTCGAGTAAGATACTGGAACCCAATGATTCAAAAACAGTACTACTGAAATAAATAAACACGATAAAGGACCTGATGATAGGTACAAAAAAAAAATCAGCCTAGGAAATCTAAATAATATCATAAAGATATGTTAAATTTGTCAAAACATAATGGATTACAGGCAAGCTTTTTTAGTTGTTAACTTATGTCATAGTTTAATTGAGTACTTCACTATATCAAATGGGAAATGGATTTTGTTATTGGGGTAGATGAATAAAATACATCAAAATGAAAAACAAAAGTCCATTTGCTCACCTCACGCATCAAGACCTCAGTGCCATTTACAACGCTACACTGCAAGCATGTATGTATGCCCTGAGGTTTGCTGGAATGACTGTCCATGCCCTCTCAGTGTGGAGAAAATTTTAAGCATGCGAATCAGGTAGTGCTGATGAGAGACTATGTGACTACTACACTAAAGCAGTAAGAAGTACGGCTTCAGGAATTCCTAGACTCATGCCTCAAACTATGGACAGCCTGGAACTGAGAGATTCTATGTCTCTGGGCTGTTCTGATTTTTCTCCTCAAGAAGAATAACCAGGGGCAACAAACCTGGCCATACCCACATTCGGTGGGAGCCTGGCTGCTGTTGAAATCTGCATAACAGCTCTGCTTTCAGTAGTACTGCAGTTTGGATCTGGTGAGCTTTGGGCTGCTACCTGCAATGCTGCTGGTTGATAGGAACCCTTTAGGGGGTGGGGTTTAGGAGAAGTTAGGTCACTGTGGGTATGTCCCTAAAGAAAGATTAAGACCCAGCCCATCCCTCCTCTCTTTGCTTCCTCCGCCACTCTACATGCTCCTGCTACTCACCACAGGCTCAACACAATGAGGATAATCCATCATAGACCGAAGCCAGAAGGCAATCTTTGTCCTTGTGAACTGAGCATCTACAGTATTTTTCACAGTGACATAAACTCGGCTAACACATACTTACTTGGCTTTCCATCCTTTCTCAATCTCTAAAGATTTAAACTACTTCATTCTGAGCAACATTTGTTTCCTACTAAATGTCTACTCTCCTCAAAGCAACTTTTCTTCTGGTCCATTTGTCCCTTGTTCCTTTGCTTAACTACAGCAGCTGACAGACACTGGCAGCTGCCTATTATTGGGAAATATTATCCAAATACCTTTACTTCACTCAAACCAAACATAGCTAAATATATATGCAAGGTGATAAACTATGCTTATCCTAACACAGTTTTGATGAAACAAGACATAATATTTTATTCTTACCATAATTGTACCTCAAATTATAGCACTTGTTGCCCATTTAGTAATGACATTACAGTTGTATTCTCACTTTGATTCAACTATGCATTCATGTTTTGAGCATCACAAATTCCAAAACAGTATCTCAATTTATACATATATTTAATTTTAAAAATTATTTAGAAAAAATAGAATATTCTAAGTTAGGGAAAGACAAGTCTTTCTAAAACTAAACGTTTCTTGATAACATTATTAAAAATATAACTGGAGTAGCTCCTCAAAATGACCTAAGAATACAAAGCATGAAATAAAAAGTCTATTAAGATCCAACCTCTCTGTAGAGCATTGTTTCAGTTACACAATGTTATAATCTCAAGATGGCAGGCCTTAACAAAAGGGTTTTTTTTTTTTCTGACAGTTATGCCTTAAAGAAACTAGAGTGCCCAAACAAAACCACAAATAAAATTCTCTAGCGATGAGAGCTGAGTAGCCCCAAAGGCCAATTAGTCATGAAGAGACTTTGACTAACCACACAGGACTCTAGCTCCCTACCGTCACAGTGGAGAGGAGGAAAATACTCACTAAACCACAGTCTCCTTGAGGCTACAAGATAATGGAGTGGCCACTGCTTCCAAGACACAGCACACGGGCAGAAACTGTCCCTAAACAGGGAGGTTGCAATGGTGAAGAAAGGCACTATTGCAGCAGCCTCGTGGTCTCACAGGGAAAATGCTCCACTCTGCTGCAGGTCAGCCTCCTAAGGAGGTGCGATACATTGCAAAATGTTTGTTCTGGACAGGGCTGATGTACTCTTGTGTCTCAGCAGCTCCCTAGGCTGCATCCCACCGCTCAGGCTATGGTTCCTATCCTTGGTCTTGCCCTCTGCAGCAGTCTCTGAATGCTGCCAGTCTGATTTCTCTCTGATGCCTACAGGATTAAATTCCAGCTTGTGAACACACGGTACAAGACTCAGCCTGACCTGCACTTTTACCCATCTTCTCAGCTGCCTCTCCCTTCTTTCCCCACCTGTTTCCAACTCACCTAGCCTCAGCCTCTGGGCCTAAGCACTGACTCATGCTTCCTCTGGAATGCTTTCCCCTATGTCAGCCAGAACAATTCCTTCTCCATGAAGCCGTTCTTACCATCCTAGTTGGTGCTACCCAAACACTCCACTTACATATGCGTATTACATATGTCCCTCCTGCAACAGATTGTATTTTAAGCACCGCCCCCAGATGTCTACATGGTAAATAAAGGCTTGTTCCCAGGGTGGGACTAGTGAAAGGTGTTCGAGCTTTAGTAGGCAAGGCCTAATGGCAAGCTTCGGATCACTGGGGCTATGCCTTTGAAGGGGACCCTGGAAAACCAACCTTCACCCTCCATCCCCACCTCTTTTGCTGTACAACCACAAGATGAGTAAGTAGTTCTGCTCAGCTGGCTCTCCTACATAGGCACAAAATGACCACACTAAATTCCCTGGACGAAAATGTCTCAAACTAGCCAATAGACAGCGCAAACCTTTCCTTTTACAAGTTGATCATCACAGGAATTGGTTACAGTAACAGAAAACTGGCCAACACACCTTTATGAGACTGATTTGAGGCAGGGACGGTCCCATTTGTCACCTAATATGAGTAAATGCCAAGCACACAGCAACATTCTGGTTTTTTGGTAAACAGTGAATGAATAATGTTTTATACAAGTTTTGCTCATTATGGAGAAAGGCTGGGGAAATGAAAATTGAGACCATTGAAAAAGTCAAGGTCATTATTTAACAATAAGGGGAGAGGGGAGTGCTAGCATTTACTAGCACTTGGTAACAGTGGCAACTGTCACTCTAAAGCTTAGCCTTCCATTGGGTTAGTAAAAGGATTTTCAACATGATTAGAGTCTAAGAGAAAACTTCTGCTAAATCCTCCAGAGTGATCTCTCAGCGTTAGTCTTCCCAGACTAGAGGCTAGAATCGGAGGGCACGTCTGCTTACCTCGGGCTCTAGATAAAAGGAGAAGAGAAGAAACCCCAGGCCCCACATACCTAGGCCTCGCACGCCCACTGTGACCAGTCAGCCGACCAGGCCTGCTCCCATCCTGTGACCGTTAACCTACCGCTCTGGAGAGCATGCTTACTTTGTATCTGCTTTCTGATCTGGAAGGTGTGGGGATATGTCCTTTTTTCTTAAAGGTTGTAAAGTGTTTGCACTGAGGACACGGCTTGGTGCTGGAGTCAATTCGGCCAAGTTCCAAGAAGTACTTATACTTGATGGAGTCTTCATGGGTCAAGTTGTAGACGACAGTAGTTTCCTCCAGGAATTCAAAACACTCCGTGATTGGGCATTTGATTTCTACTTGGCCAAGCTGTACCTAGGTGAAAGGACAGAAGGAAAAGGAAAGGCCCACTGGTTACTAAGGTTCTCTGTTGCTTGTTTTTGCATACAGCGCTAATTATCTTATGCTTTTGAGAAAAAGTTACCAGTCATTTTTCCAGATTGCATAACGAATGCTAGTCATTTTGAAACCTACATTGAGTACCAAAAACTAATCGGGATCCGTAGGATGCTTACATGCTCTCTGATAATTGTGTTTGTGAACTTATTTGATGATTCACAGGTTCATTAAGGAAGCAAATGAGCATTCTACTTTTTTGGAAACTGCAGGGTGAGAGAGCATGCAGACAGCGAGCCAGCTCTAAGTCACCGGATGAGTCAGCATCCTGGGACCCGCCAACCAAAGGCATTGCAGAGATTTCAACCTTAGTACATACACTGCTTCAGCACTCTGCTTTGGGAGCATCTTTAGAAAGCAAATTTTATGAAGCCTTTATGTTTAGTAGCTACCAGTTTATAAAAATAATGACCCAAAGTTAATCTTTTCTTGGGTACTTCCCTGACAAGCACATGAACAGCTCTGATGTTATCACAACCTTAGAGTAAGAAAAGAAAAACAAGAAAACCCTGGGTTGCTGAGATAGCTCATTACGTATAGGCGCTTGCCAACTCGGCCTAACAACATGAGTTCAACCCCCCAGACCCACACAACAGAAGAGGACCAACTTCCAAAAGTTGTCCTCTGACTCCATACGCACACTCTGGCAAAAGCTAGCCCCCCCTTCCCTACACATACATCAAATGGTTAAATATAAAACAGGTAAAATACATTGATGGTATTATGTCAATGCAGTACAATGGCAAAATCTGGTTGTAACTATGAGCACACTTATCATCAAATATTATGAAGATATTTTTAAAAATAAACCTGTTTGTTGACAGGTTTTATACAACTTTAATGTAAAATTAGAGGGTAATTTATACTTTAACACAGCAGTTAAGAGCACTGCCTGCTCTTCCAAAGGTCCTGAGTACAATTCCCAGCAACCACATTCTGGCTCACAGCCATCTATAATGAGATCTGGTGCCCTCTTGAGGAAGAGACCTGGTCAGTAGTCCTCATCAACTTAGATCATGAAACCCAATATGGACAAGTTCAGCAGAACTACAAATACGGGCTCCCATACATGCTTCAGCACTGCCAGGGCATAAATTTCATTCAAATTTCAATATACTGGGGTAAGGAAACTGTTTGATGCCCGCCAGACTCTTTCACATTATTGTCAGGTTAGCTCATGCGTTTTCCTGGCTTTACCATGTCCTTCCCAGCTTCTGTCCACCTATAAGTTCTTACCTACTTATTCTCAAGTTTGTACGTGATGCACAGCGAAGTCGAAAGGGGGTATGAGTTTAAGAATTTTATTTTCAGTTGTTCCTTTCTGCCATGTTTTTTTTCTTCTCCAGACCGTGTGGCTTTCTCCAATTCGTGCCTTAGTCTTCCTGTCTTCTTTTCTCTTGTGTGTGGTTGTGTTAGAGCTCACAGAATGTCAGAGTAGCAGCATAACAAAATCAGAGATTTATAATTGTTTGTCATGTGAGTTTCCAGTGCCGCCCTCTGTCACACCGTGGGGCTGGGGGCAAAGGAGAGTCTAGTGTTGTGGCTAGAGTCACCCTTTGCTATTTTGGAAACCTTCCCAGTTCCTCTTTATTTAAGCTTTACTTTCTTCATCTATTAAAGATGAGTTGTGTTGGAATTTTTTGTTTCAGCCATCTTCTGTCATATTTATTGTGAGTGGCATCTAGTTCCAATTCCAAATGCTAACAGTAACGTCCTTCTCTCCTGCTCTGGATAAACTAATGTTGTACTGTCTCTGGAGTAAACTAGATGTTCAGACGTCTCTATTTATAGCCCAGGTTGGCTTCCAATTGCAGTCTTCCCTGCTCAGCCACCTGAGTGCTAGGTGTGCTTCTACATTCCGCTTCCCATCTATGTTTTATAACAAATTACTTTAAGCTACATTTCAAGCAAGAAGTCCTTATAAGCTTTTCATAGAGACAAAAATACCCACGGAACAATATGAGTTTGGGTTTATGAAGATTGCAACAGGTATTTTAAAATGATAAGATATTCCTTCTTTTAATATCCTGTATTTATCTGTGAAGCCCCGCTGAGAATGGGGCACTGACTTCAGTGCTGAAGCTAGACAGGTGCCTACCAGGAACGAGGCAGGCACAGTCGGGACCAGAGTGATGACAGTGTCAGCCTGACAGGGTGCTGCACAATGCCACCAAAAGATGGGGTGGCTTGGTCTCTTCAGACCTGGGAGCCTCAGACTAAGCTTCTTTGACCGAGTGAAGCCAGGTGAGAGCTCAAGATCAATGGGACTCAGTCAGTAAGAACAAAGCTGCTCCCCCCGAGCCAGAAGAACCAATGGGGTAGAAGGCCTGGGGGCAAATGCAGAGATCTCTAGAGCAGGGCTGCTGTGTTCTATTCACCTCTACTGTACGGACCTACACAGCAAACATTCAAGTGAATTTAAGATTATACCCTTAAAAGGGGGTGGAAAAATAAGATTGGATCCCAAAATATGAGTACAGAAGAGGCTGTAAACATGAAGTTGGGTCAGCCCACAAGGGCAGGGCATTAGCATATCTGAGGACCCTGTACTTTTTTCCCTATAAAAACAAATATGTAATTCTCAGTACATGGAGGCACAGTTTCTCACATTTATGGGGGGGGGCACTTTTGTGCTTAAAAACCCAGGCTATGGAATACTCGCAGCTTGATGTTTGAATTTGACTTTTCTCTCTTTTTGTATTTTGTGTTTGAACCATATAAGTGGTAGTGATGGATGTAGCATTTTTATAGCTAACTGGGACAGTCAGGTCTTATGGCAATGCCATGCAGTTTGGAGAGTAGAACCACCCCAGGCATCCCAAGGACAAGGCTATCTTGTTTCTCTTGGAGCAGAGGGTGTTTATTACCTGACCACACTGGGATGCCTTCCAGCATCCAGCCAGGCACCTGCTCTTCTATTTCAATGGTTCTTGGCTTTTTCTGCAAAGTTATTCTGTTTCCATGGATACCTTATTTCCTGTAGTTTTCATAGTCTCTATCCTTTCTCCAAGTTCTCAAATCCTTACCCCACAACACTGAGTCACTGACCTCATGCAGCATTTTACTGATCACAGGGAGACTTGGTGCACCTATGATCCACTCGCCCACTAGCAATTCCATCAGTCTGTATCCATCTGGCCCTCTCCTTCTGGCTTCTTTTGGTATAAAACGTAATTAGCTTCTAGAACAACTGTACAAAAGATCCTGGAAAAGTCTTTTGAGAGTTGAAGTTTCCTGGCCTACTCTAGACCTACAACATTCAGAATTTGAATTATATCCAGGAAGCCAATAATTGGCAGTTGGAACAATGACTCAAGCCTTTCAATTACTCATGCTTCCTCCTAAGAACAACACCCCCTTCTCATGCACAGTGTGACTAATGACCTATCTGACTCTTGGCAGTTACATGTATCGTTTTCAGAGTGGTTTTCTCAAAAGATTATTAGACAATCATCTTGACAAGTAAGTAATATGTACTCATTTATTTATCCAGCAATACACATTCTATTAATTGAAGGGGGAAAAAGTCCTTTAATACCAAGAAAGTAAAAATTGTCTTTCAAGCAATAGTTGTTAAGCATTAAATCTTGCTGGGTGGTACATGGTACAGCATCTGTTGGGTTGCAGCAAACTGTGGGCTTCATAGGGTGGGCAACCCAACAGACTCCTAGAGAGATAGAAGGGGATGGCTATGCTGGCCTTGTTGGGGGAAAAAAATGCGGATTACAATATTTGCCATCATGGAGAAGAGCAGCTTTCCACTGAGCCTGAAGACTTGTGATACAGAGAAACTTTCCACACACAAAAGAACCAAGGACCGTGGCTCCCAGACAGGAGGAACCTGATGTATCTATGTTACAGAACACAGGCCAGCGGATAAAGATTGCCACACTAGGGACAGAAATCAGGCTGGAATCTTAGGTGGGATATGATCATATAGGCCTTGTTGATCATATTAAGAACTCTGGATTAAAGTGAAAATTCAGTATGAATCATTTCCAGATTTCAAAAGGAGTAATTTGTCACATTAAAAACAAACAGATGGGCAGTGGTGCCGCACACCTTTAATCCCAGCACTTTGGAAGGCAGAGTCAGGTAGATCTCTGTTGAGTTTGATCTACAAAGCAAGTACCAGGACAGCTAGGACTGTTACACAGAGAAATCCTGTCTCAAAAAAATCAAAACAAGCAAAGAAACAAACAAAAACCAAACATTCAAGGTCTTCTTACTGAATGTACCATACAGAAGTCAAAATGCAAGCTAAGGCAATAGCAGCCCTCAACCGAAGCCTGGCTCTACCAGATGTCCATTGAGCAGGCAGCTGGTGACTGAATTTGGGTAACTAAGGGACAGCCAGTATGAATTATGTAAGTGAGACCAATGGGGTCTTTTTTAAATTGACAAAAATCATCTGTATTTATGCTACACATGATGCTTTAAAACACAGATACACTGTGAACTGGCTACATCTGGTTCCAATATTTATTACTCTGGAGTGGGAACACTTAAATCCTATTTTCTTATCAACCTTCAAGCTTATCATTATTAATCGTAGGCACCATACTGGACAATAGTTCTCCTGAATATAGTCCTTCTAATTGAAATTTTTTATCCTTTGATCAACATTTGTCAATAGCCCGTATATCTTTCTTTTATTTAATTTTTAATAAATCCTTCTCATTTTAATTGTTTGGATAGGAATGTGCTATACATTTTTACCCACTCCCTTCCTACCCTCCTCACTCCCCTTCCATTTTACTTAGTGGAAGTAAATGCTCCCAATTTACTTAGGAGATCTATTTCCCCTTGCTAGGCAGATCTATGTATGTCTCTCTTAGGGTCCACTTTGTTACCTAGATTCTCTGGGGTTGTGGCCTGTAGACTGGTTATCCTTTGCTTTATGTCTATCATCTACATATGAGTGAGTACATATTATATTTGTCTTTCTGGGTCTAGGTTACCTCTCTCAGGATGGCCTTTTCTAGTTCTATCCATTTGCCTGCAAATTTCAAGATGTCATTGTTTTTTACTGCTGAGTGGTACTCTAATGTGTAGATGTGCCACACTTTCTTTATACATTCTTCAGTTGAGGGGGATCTAGGTTGTTTCCAGGTTCTGGCTATTACAAATAATGTTGCTATGAACAGAGTTGAACACATGTTCTTTGTGGTGTGAGTGTGCACCCTTTGGGTATATGTCCAAGAGTGGTACTTCTGGGTCTTGAGGTAGACTGACTCCTAATTTTCTGAGAAAACGCCATACTGCTTTTCAAAGCGTCTGTACAAGTTTGCACTTCCACCAGCAATGAAGGAGCGTTCATTCACCTTCTCCCACATCCTCTTCAGCATAAGCTGTCATTAGGGTTTTTGATCTTAGCCATTCTGACAGGTTTGAGATGGTATCTCAGAGTTGTTTTGACTTGCATTTCTCTGATGGCAAAGGATGTTGAACATTTCCTTTAGTGTCTTTCGGCCATTTGAGATTCCTTTGTTTAGATCTGTACTCCATTTTGTTTATTGGATTATTTGGTCTTTTGATGTCAAATTTCTTGAGTTCTTTGTATAATTTGGAGATCAATCCTCTGTCAGATGTGGGATTGGTCTTTTCCCATTCCATAGGCTGCCGTTTTGTTTTGTTGATGATGTTCTTTGCTTTACAGAAGCTTCCTAGTTTCAGGAGATCATATTATTGTTCCTGTCAGTGTCTGTACTACTGGTGTTATATTTAGGAAGTGGTCTCCTGTGTCCATGTATTCAAGGCTACTTCACATTTTTTCTTCTATGAGGTTCAGTGTGGTTGGTTTTATGTTGAGGTCTTTGATCCATTTGAACTTGAGTTTCGTGCATGGCAATAGGTATGGATCTATTTGCATTTCTCTACATGTCGACATCCAGTTATGCCAGCACCATTTGTTAAAGATGTTTTCACTTTTCCACTTTATAGTTTTAGTTTCTTTGTCAAAAATCAGGTGTTCATAGGTGTGTGAATTTATATCAGGGTCTTCAATTCAATTCCATTGGTCCACCTGTCTGTTTTTGTGCCAGTACCAAGCTGTTTTCATTATAAGTTTCATATACATATTTTCACACCAAGCTCTATAGTAGAGCTTGAGGATATTTCCCACCATTGCCACAAGCCAGCTCTAAGTAATTGGAGCTATTTTAGCTTCTCTGAGTTCATCCTTTTCAGGTTCTAAATAAACTAAGATAATCTCGCATTTTCTTTCTGTGTCTGCCTATTTCACTCAACATGTTACTCAACATTTGTAATGCTGCCACAAATGACAGGGTTTCCTCTCTTTATGAACTAAAAAAAAATACTCCAATGTTTGTGTATGTACATTTATAAATATGACAATATAAAGCAGTGGTTCTCAAGCCCTTTGGTAAACCTCTATCTTAAAAAAAATACTTACATTATGATTCATAACAGTGGTAAAATTACAGTTATGAAGTAGCAATGAAATTAATTTTATGGTCAGGGCCACCACAGCATGAACTGGATTAAAAGATTGCAGAATTAGGAAATTTGAGAGCAACTGATATGAAGCTTATTGTTTTCGTCTACTAATAGATACTTAGGTTAATTCTACATCTTAGCTCTTGTGAACAATGATGCAATAAACATGGGAGTGGAGATATCTCTTTTACATTTATTTTGTGTATATATATTTAATTATTTTGCATATATGTATGAGCAAAATATATGGACATATATTTTGTGATAAGTGACTTTGTGGAGGTTAATTTGAGGGGAGCCATTCTTTCATTGTACAAAATGGCTGTGTAACTTATTTATTTTAAAATTAGCTTTAGGGATCAGCACATGCAGCACATGTGGAGGTCAGAGGGCAAAGTGCAGGAGTCACTTCTCTCTTTCTGCCACAGGGCTCGTGGGGATTCAACTCAGATGTTCAAGCCTACCAGCAAGCACTCTTACCCACTGAACATCCCACCAGCCTGGCAACAGAAACTTACATTCCCATCACTAGCACCCAAGGGCTCCCTTTTTCCCACATTCTCTTTTCTTCAGCATTTATCCTCTTTACATTTTGTAGTACCATTTTTACGGTGGTAGGAACAAAAATAACAGGCACATAAAGTAGATTAATCAGTGAAAACATCCTTCACGGCCTTGACAACATCAGTTAGTGCTGGCAGTCTTGGGCATGATGGAACTTGGGTATGATGGTACCACTTCATAAAATCTACACAGTGTTTTATAAAACTTTCATTAGGAATAATTACAAACATATGATGAAAATGGTAGACAGGCATGATGAATCCTCAAGGATTCATTCTCCCATGAAACAGTTGTCAACTAATGACCAACCCTGTTTCTTTGACGATTTGATTCATTTAGTTCTTGCATCTTACTTTGAAGCAAATTATCGAATACCATGCCATTTCTTTCATAAATATTTTCATGTCTCCAAGAATTAAGAAGTTCCTTTGCAACTATAACCATGATTCCAAACATTTTCCTACATGTCTATTAAATCAATGTTTTCAAAATGTCAACTAACTTCTGTTTACAGTACATTAAAGTTCTGAATATACATAAACTTATTTTGCATTTTTGTTGTGCTCAATGCTAAAACCACTACTTATATCGCTGAAAAATATGTTCTGTTTCTCCCGAACAAGTTCATTCTTGTAAAAAATTACTTAACTGTAAAACAATCTCAAAGGTGTCAGCAGGAAGCATAATTATCCACTTAACACCTGAGCTAGATGGCTAATTTGCCACATGAGAGAACTCAAAAGTAATTTAGTGGCTAAGGTGAGAGGTGCCTCTAAAGTGGTGGATTAATTAATTAAAGTCTCCAAAGAAAAGGACAGGAAAAAGTACAATCTAGAGCCTCAAACTCGATGTCAAATGTTTAGTCTGATTTGGACCTTGGTTTTAAGTGTTAGACATGAGACTTTACAGGGTGTTTACAGCCTTTTGCTCACTTGATACTGAAGGAGTTCATATAATCGCTGTCCTGAGAAATTGAGAACAGCAACACGACACTTTCAGCAACTACTGCATGCTTTGAGAGCTGAGCACCACTGGGCCAGTGGTTTACTGGCTCACTGCTTTCCAGCATCTGTAACCACAGGAAGGTAGATATCTGCTCTACTGGGGCACATGCTTTGCAGTGGGAGCATATGTGTACATGTGTGTGGATGAGTATGCCTGTGTGTGCTCTTGGGTAAGATTAAGGACAGACGGGTGTTTTCACTCATTGATTTCTTTACGGACTGAGGCAGGGTCTCCTGCTGAACCCAAAGCTTGCTAGTTTGGTGTTCCAACGTGGTACTGCGATCCCGTCTCTCCCTCCTGAGTGCCTGGAATACAGGTAGCGTCATACCTGCTGAGTTCCTATGGGAGTGCTGGGAATTTAAACTCCTGTCCTCATTCGTGTACAAGTACTTATCTATTGAACCATCTAAACCTGTTTTTTTCCCCCCACACTTAGCAGCTTCCACAGTATCCTGTGATGGTAACTAAGAGTTTTTTCTTTTCATAATGAGAGAAATCATCAAGCCAGCGTTCTCTCAGGTACAAGCAGGATCACTGCAAAGAAAATCATATTTAGGGACCTGAAACAAAACTACCACACACACTTCTATTACTGCTATTAATAATAAAATTCAACCAAATAAAAAAGGCATATCACCAAATGGAAAAACTTCAGGCAAGTTTGGAAAAAGGCAAATTCACTAAGCATCCAAAGATAAAATAACATTAGTAGTACAAAGTAATTTTTGGAGAAAAGGGGAAAGAACGAGGAGAGAAGGAGATCACTGCAGTGACTGGTTTATGAAGTTAGCATAATCCTGAAAACCAAACCTGCAAAAGAAGTTGAAAAAAAAAACCCTATATTCAGCAATCTGTTCTATAAACATTGATGCAAAAACCCCGACAAAGAATTAACAAAGTAAACAGATCAATGCATGAGAGATAGCATGATGAGGTTGACTATATTTCAAAAATGCAAGACTGTCAGTTGAATTAATTCACATGTGAATAGTACAAAGGAGCCTTTTGGCTCTCTGAGCAGCACCATGGTGTTTGTGAAGAACAAGTGACCGACAAAAGTTGGTTGATGAGGGATTCCACTCTGTGTGCCGTGAATACCATTGGTGAATAAAGAAATTGCTTTGGCCTGTTGATAGGGCAGATTAGAGCTAGGTGGGGAAGAGTAAACTGAATGCTGGGAGAAAGAAGACGGAGTCAGTGAGAAGCCATGCAGCCCTGTCAGAGACAGACACCAGAACTTTACCCAGTAAACCCCACCCACGTGGCAATACACAGATTAATGGAGATGGGTTAATTTAAGAAATGAGTTAGCCAGAAATATGCTTAAGCTATTGGCCAAACAATATTGTAAATAATATGGTTTCTGTGTGATTATTTCAGGGCTGAGCAGCCAGAAACAAACAAGTGGCCCTCCTACAACCACTGGTAAAGAGGAGCCAAGCAGAAATTGGTTCAGCCATTTTCTAATATCTGTCAGGTATAAAACCTCTGGATAGTTCAATATTAGAAATAGTAGGAGACCAATGATCACAGACTCAAGAAACCAGAACCGTATCCCACGCATGGGTGGCGGGGGGCTGTGTATGAAGTGAGGCAAGCCTAGCTGATTTGCAGATCAATGAGGTCAACTTTGGAGCTGTGACCTAACTACTGACGATGTTTGAGGCAAGACTGATTAATTTCCATGGAAAGGATATTACCTGGAACAAAATGTATTCTATGGTCAAAAATGGAGTTGGTCGGTAAACGTCCTACAGACCACTCTTAAACATTACAGGATATTCTCATTGCTTTGGGACAGGAACATAACCAGTCTTACCCAGCTGTGAACCCTGGAAACTATTTTCAAATAATGAGTAGCCTGACAAGATAGGCCCACTAGTGCAACAGTGGCAGGAATGTTAGGCAATTAATCAACCACTTTCTGATTGGATTTAAGGCTCATTACATTAAGGTGAAATCATGTCTAGTACCACTAACTGCGCCAAAAACCTGGATGTGGTTATGGCATTGGCCCTTGGGAAGAACCTAATATTATTATTCTTCCAAACGGACACAGACAAATTCTTTTCTTTATGCTTATAGACCATGCATTTCTCAACCCTAATTAGAAGTGTCTTTTTACAGTAGATGGAGGTTAATATAGACACCTACAAGTGGTCACCATGCAGAGTTTAAGAGACTATGGAGTGCTCTTAACTGGGACATCTATATCACACCCCTCCTCTCAAGGCTCAAGGATTGCCTCAGATAAAGGGGTAAGTGAGAATTTAAGAAGCAGAGGTAGTAACTGTTGGCAGTGAAATAAGTGTTGCAGGCCATGACAGAGCCACTGCACATCTGAACTCATAGCAGCTGTGATTACATCCAAAAGTCATAGCCAGCCAAAACTCCAGCATGCATGGGGAGTGCTCCTTAAGTTACACCAATAACTAAGGAACTCTCGGCAACTGATGAGTTTTGGTGTGGTGGTGTGGAGTCAGTTTTTGTCAGACCCCTGAGAGGCTAGTTATGTTACAGTAGATAGATAGTCTTACACCCTGGCACATAAAGGAACTGGTAGGCTTTTAAAACAAGCATATAAAATTAGGAAAGAATATAGTTGTGGGTAGAGGGATGGAATTGTAGAGGGTGGTATCAGGTGGATTAGATCAAAACGCACATTAATATATGACTCTCAAACAACAACAGAAAGGCAGACTGTTATTACAGATTATGGTAATGTTAAGCCTACTAAAGCCATTTGCTTCCTCTTTACACCATTTGTTTTGCAAAACACAACAACCAGTGGGCAAAATCTCCTAACCTCAGCACTAACACATCTGCCATACCCGGAAAATGATAACAGAAATCATGATCCAAGAGTACACACAGATGTCTTGAAAGAAGTGGTTAATACACTGATTCTGGCCAGCACTGGGGGAAACACGGGGCAGCTTGCCAGTCCATATACTTCTTCAGGGTGCTTTCCTTAGGAGAGCAGACATGCTGAACAAGGTTAGGTTTGAACTGGAAAAGTTCCTAAAGCTTCATGGTGAAGGCAAGAGATCTGGACCAGCTTCTGGTGGGGAGATGAGACAGGTGCTAATGAACATGAAGCACCAGTCTGTTGAAAAGTCTTAAAAAATGTTTGTCATTATTATATTATATATAATATATAAAATTTAAAATAATATATAATATATTATAAATATTTATATTATATTAAAATTTGTATGTTATATATAATACAATAGTATAATAATGACAAATTTTTAAAAATTCTACTTTTGAAAAATAAATTTAAAACACAATAAAAGAAAAAACCATTTGATCGGCACTCACGGGAAAACATATTTGATACACTCAACATCCACTCAAGAGAAAATCTTAGCAAACTAGGGTTACATGGACATTTCCTTAATGTGATGAAGAATAGCTACAAGGAAACCCAGAGCAAACATCACAATAGTGAAATTTTCTTCTTGAAGTTAGGCATGGGGCAAATTATAGCCAATGCCACTGACTAGAACTCATGACCAAAGTAAGATAACAAAAAGAGGAAATGAGAGTGAAACCATTGGAAATGAAGAACTCAAATCCCTCATGACTTGCAGATTTCATGACCATACATGCAGAAAATTCAAGTTCCAACAGAAAAACACCTAGAATTAAATGGGAATCTAGAAAGAGAAGGATCCTGCATGGCTTGGTCCTGGAAACCTGACCTGACAGGAGTTGATGAAGGAAAAAAATGACAGACACATAACATGTGCAGAAGAGCTGGGGCCTGATGGAGATGCACCACCACCAGCAGCAACAGCAACCAGAAATTCAGCATGTTTATTTTCTGCATCTGGACCAGAGGAAGGTGTACTGTACACAGCTGAACACAGTCTGTGCAGGGCCGCTGTCTTGGGCCACAATCATCTGGAAGGAGGAGGCTGTGATTGAGTTTCTGCATAGGCTGTCAACGTTCACACTTGGACCAGAGGAAGGCAGGCTTTGCAGTTCCCATGGGTCTGAGGCACTAACTAGGGTTACTGACATAGCTGTGTTCATGTCAACAAAACACATTCACTCAAGACTTCTCCCACTCCTTACACATTCACTCAAGACTTCTCCCGCTCCTTACACATTCACTTAAGACTCCCTCCGCTCCACATGAACAAGTATGCTAAATAGTTCAGTAATAAAAATGTCGTGTACTTCTATAGACTGGTTATGAGAAATTAAAAATAATGCTCAAGAGCCAATTATATTTTAGATGATATAAATATTTCCAACAGAAATAAATGTAACAAAATACCTCCTCGCAGAAACATGTGAAGTATTTTGGAGTTAGAAAAGCAGCAAATGAATGGAAGGACATACTGCATTCTTGAACTGGAAGATTCAACACTGTCAGATGTACAATCAACCCATAAGGAGTTCCAAATTCAAGTTCAGTGAAATTTATTGCAGTTTTCCTTTTTTATTTTGCAGGAAAAGTGGGCTCAAAAGTATAAGATAATTTGAAAATATATGTGCATAATCATGACACTTTCTCCTGTTTGTGCTCCTCAAAGTCCCTATATTGACATTTAATTACCAGCATAAATATCAGGACATAGGGCCTTTGGACGGTGATTATGTCATGAAGTGAAAATAGTTCCCATATGAAACAGGTCCCAGAGATCTGCTTCTCTCCTTCCATGTTGAGAGGACACACTGGAAACAAGCAGTCTCCGGGCTCAATTTCAGAAGCTCCAATTCCTGCTTCCTTTGGGCCTCCAGTGAGTGATACAATGGTGCACGTGGCAGTAATGAGTGACAGAAGTGATGAACAAAGGAAGGGAATATCCTCATCCAGTACCTGTCACCAGTGACCTACCTTTCTTGTATTAGCCCCACCTCCTAAAGAAACCCCACTTTCCTATTGTACCACAGGACAGCCTCCCACAGGTAAAGCCTTGAGGGGCTTTCAATGTCTAAAGCTCCCCAGTGTGTGGCATTTGGTTATAAAGGCATGAATGGACTAAGTAAACACTCGATCTAGAAAAACACAGCAGTAAAACTTGTTCTACAAGATTTTGAACTAATCAGAGTGCTGCAGGAATTGCAACAGAGTGAGGCTGGCCTAAGGACAGTGATGGCAACATGGACCAGAGGGGGGACGGAGCACAGAACAAAAACCACCCTACAAGGAAGGTAGACGTATTGACACCACACAGCAGGGTGGCAGTCAGCGTTTTCAGTAACTCATCTGGATCCCCTGTAAACATTCACCAAAATTAGTCTCTGACACACGCTTTACATGAAGTGAGTTATAGTTACATACATGAAAAGTTAAAAAAAAAAAGGATGCTTATAAAGATGACCAAGAACACTTTCGGAACTGAAAGGTTTCTGACATGTGACAAGAAGACATTCATTATAAAAATGGGTCAATTGAAAACTATACTCACCAATGGGAGAATGGAATCTCAAAATTACGAGATGGTATTCACAAAAGAGAAATGACAAGTGTTACTTATCCGGAAAATACAAGTTATAGAAAAATACAGACTACCAACCCAGTAAAAAATGGTCAAAGGATGTAGAAGGATTTCAGAAAAGATGACACCCATGTGATCAATGAGGACATCAAAGTGTGCTCAGCTTAAGTTCTCAGAGAAGAGAGAGCCACAGGGCAGGTGCTTGAGAATCAACAAATCTTTCAAAGCACTTGAAGATTGGATAGATAGATGACCTGTGAGGGGAGGGGTGGCATAATGGTAAAGAACTCACCAAAGAAGCACAAGAACTGGCCTTTGAATTAGCCTGGGCAGCAGCATACATTGGGAATGCCAGTGCTCCTAGGCTCAGATAGGTGGCAGAGGGGAGAATCTCTGGAAGTTCATGGGCCAGGCAGCCTACTACATTCAGCAAGGAAATGAGAGATTTGATCTCAAATAAGACAGAAGCTGAAGATCAACATCTCTGATTGTCCTCTGACACACTACGACAAACATATGCTGACACAACACTCACACACAGCATGTACGCACGGGGGGGGGAATACTAAATAATTAAAGCAACTGGAGAATTAATGGGCTATTGGATTTTACAAAACCAGTAACCACCCTCCTGTATTATTTAAGCACTTCCCTTCACTCTCAGAATTTTGATAATCATTTACTTAAGCAAATTTAAACATTTAAGCTCATATGCTGTAAGGCTGTAAATCCTCATGGTTCTTGAACTATGAAGTGCAAGCAAACAAGTCTGGGTCCTCCCAGCACAGGGCTGGGACTGTCTTCTAGAAACTTGAAAGGTCAAGGACGAGTGAGAAATGCAAAGATCCTCCCCAAACACAAATGTTGGCGGACAACAACAACAATAATGACGTTCATCTTCCTCTCTTTATCAGGCAATACATCCTGGAGCTGTTTTCATTTAACATGAGTAGGTTTTCCTGTTTTCCTCCTAACTCCCTGCACTGTATCCCATTTACTGTAACCAATTAAACAGCCCATATGAATGTTTATATTATTCTTAGTACTTTGCTGTATTAAACAATGCTGGAATGCATGATATTTTACCTGTATTATTCAACTGTACACAATTACTTAAGTAGATAAATGCCCTAGGTGATAATTATTGGGTCTAAAGTTGAAGTGAGCAGGTGTGGCAGCTCACACCTGGAACTCCAGACCCCTGGAGGCAGAGAAAGGAGGACCATTAAATCAAGGGCCAGCCACAGCAACACAATAAGACTGTATCTCAAAACAAACAAGATGGCAACAGAAGAGAAAGAACACTTCATGACTAATTACAAAATAAAGTTTTGCCTAATAGGTATGTAGAATGCTTAGGTTCAGGAATTTATAGGGCAATGCTTTTCTTTAGTTATTGCAAAGAATCATAACTGTAATTCAATTTCCCTCTTTGAGAAGCACACTGGGATGTGATATGAGATACTAAGCAAGTTTTAGTAGTCAACAACGTATCCTGGTTCTCTGACAAGCTAGCTTCTCTCTTCTCATCAATGCCTAGAGCATTACTGGAAAGGGCTTTTAAAATACAAATTACTGAGCAAGCATTTGGGCTTAAGGAAAACTGAGGTGTCACATATGTTCTACTGTTCAATTTCTATAATTATGTATTTAGGAGAATTTAAATACTTCCATTCCTTTGTTTCAAGGATGCAGTGCCATCATCAGAATTAAAATCATCAGCATCCATTACATGTCCTTTGTCCCTCCTTTTCCCAGACCCCTCATCCCACTCTGGTCTTCACTGCTATTAATTTGGTGCTTTTAGATTTGATTTTTAGTGAAATCGTGTGGTAATTGGGGTTTGTGCATACTTTATCCTGATCAAAACAATGCCCTCTAGGTTACAGCAAATGATAGAGCATCCTTCTGTTTTATGGCTATTTCATTGCATACATGTACATAATTTACCCACTCATCTACCGATGGGCATTTGGGCTGTTTCCACATCATAGCTACAACCAATGGGCTGGCAATGGACTACCATGGGAAGGCAACAAAATGATTACATTTCCTTTGGGAAATATATACTAGTGCGGTCCCTGGGTTGTAGGACAGCTCTACTCTGTTTCCTAGAACAGCTGGGCTAACATCATCACCAGTGGTGATTTTTTTTTTCAAAGTGTTTTCTTAAGATACAGTTCTGATCATCACAGTTCATAAATTAAAATATCTAATACTCTTACATTCAAATAAAATGAAAACTTCTCATTATGTAAACTCATAGGAAACAAAGCCCTAACTTGCTCCTGATGTGGCCACTTTAGAGGCTCCCTATTTCCCCCATCAGAGGTCATGACTCAATCATATTTCCTTTCCTCTGAACTGTCACACATGCCAGAGCACATTTTACATCATTTAGGACATATTTGATAAACATTTTCCCATATAAATTCTTCAGATCTTAGTATAGATGTGAAATCCTACTGAAAGACTTATTTTCTCAAAACTGCATCTGGTGATCTTAAACAGTATGGCAAATGTTGTTTGTTAAAATTTTATTTATCCTATGTTAGAATAATTGCCTGTATGTCCTGTCATCTTATAAACTCCCTAACGTTAGGAACTATGTCTTGCTTATTCCTCTACCTCCTACACCCTACTGATTACCTGACAGAGTAGGTACCTAAAACAGCATGTGTTGAAATTAAAAAAGAGGTTAATACAGCTTGCACGAGGCTTTTTATGTAATGATCAGGTAGGTATCATTGGTGATAAGGTATAAGTGAGACAATGACCCTGTTATGGAATAAACAATGTATTCTGAACTATTTTAACTAGGGGGAGGAGGTATGCAAAATGGCCTCACTCGGTGGTTATGAGAATAAAAATGACCAGGCCTAAATACCAGGGCAGATTCATTCCGGCTGGAAGGCCGACTTTGTAAGAGATCACCCAGACTCCTGGCTTGCTATGGTCTCAGACAATAGTGCTGACAAAAAGAGGAGGGATATAAGCAAGGGAGATTCTGTCTGCCCATTCTTCACAGTCCAGCTTCCTGCAAGTGTTCCTAGGCGGCTTAGAAGAAAGGGCAACATTAATGGTTTGGATATTAAGTATCCCCAAAGAGTCTCAGATATAAAAGGCTTAATCTCTGATACAAGTGCTCGAGAGCACTGTGCCTTCAACAATGTATTACTCCACTGATTCGTTTAAAATCTCAATAGAAAATTGGGAGCTAATGAAATTCAGGAAGTCGGGGCATGCTTGCAGGCTGTGTCCAGGAAAGGTGGCCCTTGTACTTGGCCCCATCCTGCCAATTCTCCCAGCTTCCTGGAAACTATACAGTCAACAACTTTCCATCACAATATCCACACATTCCATAACCCAGAAACAACAGATCCAGCCAACCACAGAATTCCCTCAAACTATGAGCCAAGAAGAACCCCACTGAGGTTTTCTCAGGTGTTTGTCTTAGGACCAAAAGCGAAATAATATAAACATTTGTTGCTGACATTTATTAATATGTTAGTTATCAAACTTTCACTGGCCGAGTACGTTACTAAGTTGTTTAATTTCTATTAAACGTAAGAGAGCTCTACAAATAATTGTTGAATAACCTCATCATTTCATAAGAGAGATCTGAAATATCTAATTTTGCCCCCTAAACCAAGAGGCTATAATTCAGGTCTCACTGGGTAGAAGTATCAGGAAAACGGAATGTAATATTGGGTCAAAGTGTGGGATTACTGTAAGACTCTTAAGACATCCGTCAAACTGACTTGCAAAAGCTGTATTTATTTACTCAGCAGCTGTAGCCACTGTTCTTCCCTTTTTTCTGATGAAGATATACTGGGGGTTTGGAAAGCACCGGGAAATATTTATGATAGCTTTGGCCACTGGACGGTCTTATTTACTGAAGGATATAATATCTGATTTTCCTATATGTTGCTGGTATAGAGAAAATGAGATGAACTATATCTGCATAACTGATAAAGAACTTTATAAAAGAGATATGGAAAATAGAAATGTAGAAAAATCAGGCTTTGGTTTATCGTCTAAATATTACCATTTTAAGTAAGTTTTTTTATTTCCTTGAGAATGTTCTCTCTATAAATATATATCCTATAAACAGACTATTTTTATATCATGTTTAGACTATATGTGACTCAGTTTAGTATCTTACCTTTCCATACCCAGGTGCTGTGAGCTCTTTTCATGTTATTGTCTGTGATTAGTATCTGGTATCCAGGAAGCAGAGAACATTTCTGAACATTCTGTAACCCCTGAGTGAGAAGCCATAGCCAACCTCCATGTGGAGACTACATCCAGCTTAACAGAATTCACGAATGTGGGATGAAGACCTCAGTGCAAAAAGTGCTCTGTATTTGAGGTTATTTGCCTAGGCTAGACTCCCAGAAAGGAAATTACTAGGTCAAAGGGAATGATATTGTAATATTTCTAAAACATATTGCCAAACTGATTTGCCAGGGTTGTATTAATACTATATAATATCAACCATTTTACTACCGTTTTCTCTATGGAAGATGATCACCTTAAAAAAAGGAAAACAGGTGCATGCACGCACGCACACACACACACCACCCCTCATAATCTTTGTAATTTGACAAGCAAAATAGCAATTTTATTGTGTTAATGTATGTGTCTGCTGCTAACTGTAAGCTTTAGTATATGTCAGTGCATTCTCCCCCTTTCTGTGGTTTCCTGGACTGCTCCTGCTCCCACACTATGCAGTATTCATGGAGATTATCTAATATTCTGTGTGAAGCATGAATGGTTTCCAGCAAAGCCCAGCCAAAAGGGAGCCTTTATCCAGAATGCAGCCCTGAGCAGATGTTTACTTGGTAGCCTAGCTGCAATAATTAGCATCAGAAAGCGTGGCAATTTAAAAAAAATATACAACCAGATCTCAGGTCCATGAATCATGGTTCTGCAAAGGGCCCCACCATCTGGATGCTGGGTCCAGGCCTCCAGTTTGAGAAGGAGGCATAGGTCAGTACAGAAAGGCAAGGGGCATTCACAGCATAATGTCCCTGTGCTTTCAAACCACTCCCGTGCTCTCTCTAAAAGGTGCTAATGAACAGTCTTGAGCCCTCTTTCCAGGATAACCTCCCTCTCACAGGCACAAGCCATGTTTTTTTCTTTAAAATCTCAGTATCCGACATAGCACCGGGACCCGTCGCACACACAACCAGACATAAATTAAAACGGAATAATCAAAATCTTGTCAGACATGTCCCCAAGTCAGAGACAGAGGATAAACATCTCTGTCCTGTTGTAGGGCACAATTCACTCCCCTCAGGCCCTGCACCAGAGGAGCCTCATAAAGCAGGAGAGCAGGTGGGAACCTCGGGACCTGGGAGGTTTCTGACCCACATCTGCTGTGCCTCCCTCCACAAAGCCGGCCACCCAGAAGGCAAGCTGCTACTTTAATCTCATATGCAAAACTGGAAATATATGATGTCTGTGGACAGAATTTTAGCACATTTTTTCATTTTCTCAAGAAACAGATGGTCACAGGTGATTTTTTAGAGGGAAAGTGCTTTTCACTTACATGGTCTCAAAATGATGTCATCTGTTATTTTCAAAACATTTCTCAGAGCTAACCCACACTTAGGAAAATGCAATGTTGTTTTCTGCTCCAATCTCCCTTGCTTACAAATTTAAAAATGGCAAATTCCTTTACTGGCAAAACATTATTAATATATCTTCTTTTTAAAAAATAAATATGCAAGGCTATAATCTATCCAACAAATAATTTATTACTAGTTTTCTATTTTGAAACATTTCATGTCTTTAACACACACTGTTTTGAGCCGGGTTTAGTCATTTGAAAGCATTTATTTAGTCACAATGCGACCATGTGATGAGAAAACAGCACAGATATGGTATTTTACCAATATAAGTGCCATATTCAACTTCCCCTCCACTGTTCTTTACAGCTGGTTTGTAAACATGAGTCAACTCCGACCAAGGCCCAGAGTCTGTTCAGCTGTCCTAGTAGGTCAGCTGTTTCAGCCCTTCATCTCAAGAAGCTACTGCCACTAAAAGGTGAGAAATTCAGGTCAGTTATTTTGAAGACTGTCTCACAAAGCAAATGTGTTAATTACATCATCCTAAAAAAACCCAGGCGAACCTTTTCTGGTGCTGTGTTTTCCCAAACATAGCATTAGGAGGCACACAGTTCCAGCTCCCACTGCTGCTGATGGCAAGCTTAGTGACAGTCTTGTCTGCCAGAGCCCTCCATAGTGGCACTGCCTCTTCCTTTTGAGACTAATATAGAATATATATGCTGGTACTTAGACATGAAACCGTATTCCACTCCAAAGCATCCCAAAGAATGTTTCACATGGTGGCTTTCCCATTTGTTGGTGATCTTCCCTGAATCAGACATTGCACTAGGGACCGCAAAATGCTTTCTCTAGTATTTGTATTCCTTTTACATCTATTATCTAGAATTATTTAGAGTAAAACAGTACTGTCCATGCTTTTTTCTTTCCTTTTTTTAAAAATAACATTGTATACTCAGCATTTCCTTTGAAAATTATCATGTTACAATCTATTACCATCTCTCCAACTGTCCCAAGTTTGGCCAGTGGAGACCTAGAATGTCAGCATCTTCCGACAGGTCTGCATTAGTCTTGGATAATTCCTTGTCCTGGAGCTGGAATCAGCTGATTCTCCAGAGCTCTGCTTCTTTGAGTGGAGAGTTAATCCTGATCTGGGCTTTAGAGATGCACCTGTTTCCAAGCATCACCACCTCCAGACCATGCATCAAAACTGCATCACCTATCCTTATTGTAAATTAGGATTACACATTACGCCTCCAGTTCTATTCTCATTCTGGGTCTGCAACTCTTTTCTGCGGTGGGAAAACTGGTGCAAACATATTTTTTCCTCTACCCAGAGCGTATTTCTGAGTAACTGTCACAGCAAGGTGCCTGTAACTTTTCCAAGTTAATTCTTCGGCTTGATGGCAGTCAATCCGCTAAACAATTAAGTTCCTTTGTTCATTTTTCATTCTAGTTTTAGGCTTGCTTTTTCCTCCTTCTTTTCTCTCTTTTTGTTTTTCTTGAGACAGGTTTTCTCTGTGTAACAGTCCTGGCTTCCCTGGAACTCACTCTGTAGCCCAGGCTGGCTTCGATCCGCCTGCCTCTGCCTCCCTAAGTGCTGGCATTGTGTGCCACCATGGCCTGGTTTAGGCTTGCTTTTTAACATTTTTTAAATTCAATTTTGACTTTGGAAAGTAAAACAATGTGATTCAAGAATCAAAACCATGTGGAAAATCCACGAGAATCTCCACATAGGAGCGCAGAGGAGTTTCGGCTTCGGGACAGCTGAGGTGCACTATGCAGCCCAATGACCACTCCGGGCCTTCCCTCTCTGTCTAGTTCACTGTTCCAAACATGTTTCTTTTTGACAGAAATAAACAAGATTTTATTTTTATTTCACTATGTTGCCCCAAAGCATTCTAAATCTACTTGAGTTAGGGAATTTCAACATAAAAACTTAACTGGCAAATACAGGGCAGACCTCTAGTGACAAAAACAATAGAGAAAAACGCATACAAGAGTATTCCATGTTCTGAAGGCCTTCCACAGCAACGCTGTAAGGGGCATTCCAAGAAAGATTTTGACAGGCAAATCAATCATGCACTAAATTCAAAAGCCAAAATTATCTAAGGCTTCATATTTCCAGTTGCATATCACAGTAAAAACATACTTTTTTAACTAACTAAATGGGTTTTTAGTTAAGAATGCAAATAGTAGACATGATGAACATCCGTAACTGTGCCTCACACAGGACAAAAGAACACTCATTACAACAGGATATACCAGAACCACAAAAATGCACTTCTGAAGTCAATGTGAGATATTCAGTGATGTCAGTAAGCCAAAAACTCAGTTAGATATAGTGACTACACAAGCAAATGGTCTTCTGAAACAAAACTTAAAATGAAGACTTATACAAAACAGTGATATACATATATATACACACATACACACATACACACATACACACACACACACACACACACACACACAC
>LOEQ01002059.1:5130-25388 GCA_001685075.1 Bramus lutescens | reverse complement strand
TTTCTTTCTTTCTTTCTTTCTTTCTTTCTTTCTTTCTTTCTTTCTTTCCTTGTTCTTTGTCAATTATCCAGTCTCTTTCATCCTGTGATAACAGCACAGAGCAGATGAAAACAGCAAGTTGATGCTAAGAAGTGAGGCTGATGGTAGAATAAATACTTGAAAATGTGGAAGTGACTTGAACTGGGTAATGGGTAAAGATTTGATGGTACTGAAGGAGCAGGTTAGGAACATACTGACATGACCATGAATGTAGTATTGAGGAAAATTCTTGTGAACACTAAGAATAACACAAAAGCAGTATGCCTAAATTTTCAAAGGGAACATTTATTCGGCAGTTCTTAACCTATGGGTAGTGACCCCTTTAGGGGGGGTGAATGACCCTTTTACAGGGTGGCACCTAAGACCATCACAAATATCAGATATTTACATTACAATTGATAACAACAGCAAAATTACAGTTATAAAGTAACAATGAAAGTAATTTTATGCTTGGAAGAATCACCACAACATGAGGAACTATATTAAAGGGTGTCAGCACCAGGAAGGCTGAGAACAACTGGCTTAAGTGGTCATGATCATATTATTGTCAAAAATATAAACAGTAGATTCATCCCTGGTGAGGGCAAAGTCAAAAAGGGAAAACAAGCTGTTAAGAAGTAAAGTGAAGACCATCCTTATCCAGCTGCAAAAAGTTGATGGAAGTATGTCTCTGTCCAAATTCTTTGTGGAAATCAGAATTTAAAAGCAATGAGTTCTCATTGATAAAATGTGTAGACAAAAAAGTATTTAAGGCATTGTATGGTTTGAAACTGCATGGTTTAAGATAGCGCACTGTTTTAGACATTGCACGGCTTGAGGTGCTGCACTGCATTTTTTTTGGACACTTACAGCGAAATGAAAGAAGACATCAATTAAAGAGAGCAATTCAAAGAGAAATAGGAAGGAAAGATTTGGATGACCCTTAGCTTGACTGTGTGAAAAGATTAAAAAAAAAATGTGTGTCCTGGAGCGAGACTGTCAGAGGTAAGGCCAAGTGACCATTTGCTGAAGAGATTAATGCAGGCCAAGAGCAGCCAGGTTCCTTTTGCCAAGGGAAAGTGAGAATGACCCCAAAGAAGCTTTGAGATGGTCAAGGCAAGCTGTAAGATGGCAGGAATGATTGCCCAAGAATACTATAGCAACTTAGTATAGGAAGGAGTTTCTTCCTGGAATTCCGGCACAGTCCTCCTGAGCTACCCTAGTCATGAACAACACAAGCAAACCAAGTAAGCCTTGGCCTGTTCCTCCCAAAAGTATAAGCCGTAGTCTTTGATGCCATCCATTGCAAAAGAGCTTTGGGACCATGGTTATCTTCAACTAAATTTCACAGGATGTTGTAAATAGACAGGCATTGGCAGCTGAAGAATGGGGGAGACTTGCTATGGCAGGACCACCTCAGAGAGCTCCCATGAGTGTGGTATCTCGTGGTGCCACAGGAGATGCTCCAGAACCGTAGGGCAAGCAGTATATACCACCACTCTGGAAAGCTGCTACCATGAAACTTCAGTTCATTAAAAAAAAAAAAACTTTTGTATAGACTTAGTGAAGCTCAGAAATAAGGATAAACCTACCAAGGTTTTAGAGGTCTAAATCCCTACTCTAGTGTGCTCAGGGTTGAGACAGGGAGTCAAAAGAGTTTTTGTCGTCCTCGTTGATGTTGTTAAATTTTACCATTTTCCAGCATTCAGACTAAACACTTTTCCCTTGTTTAATTTTATATTTCCATTTTTCTCTTCTGACAGAAGAAAGTCTATGGTATTTTTTTTAACCTCACCACTACATTTGCGAAGCAGATAATTGTTAGCAATCATATTCTCACAGCTGGAAATAAGCTTGCCTTATGATGAACTATGCCTTAATTCTGGTTCATTTGGTTTACATAGAGTCTAGAATCTGAGCTTTGGGCTATTAGAGTTGATGCTGAACATTAGTTAAGATTTGGAGACTATGGATTTTGTGTGTGAGAACAACATAGAGTTTGGTGGCCAGAGACAAAATGCTGCATCTGAGTGTGTCCTCTGGGCTTCATACTCAAATCCCAAAGCAAGAGTGTTTGAAAAGTAGAAAAGCTAAGAGATGGTGAGATCATGAGGCCCTGCCGTCAAGTGTGTTAATGCTGCTGTGGTGGGAATGGCTTGGTTTTCACAAGGAGTGGGATCCAGAACAAAAGATGAATCGGCTCTCCTGACTCCTCCCTCCTTCCTACCATGTGATTTCTTACTCTTTTGTCTTCCATCACAGGGTGAAGACATTCGTAACAGGAAGATGCTCAGTAGATGTGGGCTTTCTAGCTTCAAGAACCACAACAAATAATTCTCTGTCCTCTAGAGACTACTTAGCCTCAGCTATTCTATCATAGTGGCATGAAAATTAATGATGACAGTAACCCAAAGAGTAATATTATGTAAAAGTAAACTTGAGTGTTTACATCTTATATAGCTATAACATTCATAGGGGAAAATGTCTTTTAAATCTAGAGTCCTCATTTTGTAGATAAGGAAGTCAAGATGCTGATGAGTAAGATATTTGTTTGCTGTTCTATAACTGGTATGGTTGAATTATTTTTGATTCTTGACAAGATCAACCAGGTAAAACAAATACTATAAAATTATAATTAAAAAATAAATTCTGGGGCCACAGAGTTGGCTTAGTGGTTAAAAGGAACCATTGTATAAACAAGAGAACCTGAGTTTGGTTCCCCAGCACCAAGCCAGACGTTTGGGGTTTGGGAGTAAAAGAATTACCAGGGTTGGCTGGATATCCAGCCTATTGGGAAAAGCAGCAAGCTTTAAATTCAGTGAGAGACCCCGTCTTAAAGAGGCTATCACAGAGAGTGGCAGCAGACAGTCTTATCTGCCATGATCTATGAATCTGCTTGAATCTTGTACAACGACCTTTCTCTATGTTCTTTTTCTCTCACGGTCCCTTGAACTTTTAGCAAAGCCATTTCCTTCATGGACATCATGAGATACATTCAGTGACTTACTGCCTCCAGCCAGGCCGTATTTTCCATACTTCAGTGCATAGTCTACGTAGATTCTGAATCTATCAATGTATAAAACCACTTATTACATCAGAGAACTCATGATCACATTGTTATGATCACATTCTCACAGACAGACCCACAGGTTCACTTTATTAATTTCCTGGGCACTTCTCCATTCAAACAAGTTTTCAGTCAAAATTAATCATCACAACTATGATATCCTGAACTTAAAATGTTTTACAAGCACTGTTTCACTTAATGTTCATAGTGATCCTTCTAGAAAAACATTATTATTATCACCAATCACTAGGAGGGAAACAGAATCTCATAAATGTTAAAAAGCATGACTTAGTTAACTTACATAGGTATTAAATATTTGGGATACAATTCAAACTTGGGTTTATTTTTAGCTTTAGGCCTTGAGTTGAAAACAATATAAAAGAAATGAGGGCTGGAGAGATGGCTCAGTGGTTAAGAGCATTGCCTGCTCTCCCAAAGGTCCTGAGTTCAATTCCCAGCAACCACATGGTGGCTCACAACCATCTGTAATAAGGTATGGTGTCCTCTTCTGGCCTTCAGGTATAATTTCCTTCAGTCTAAAGGGGAAAATTTATAACAACAAATAATATTGATTTGCTCGTTTACACAGAACTTGCTCTTGCTCTACAAAATTAAGATTTCAAGCACTAATTATTCCTATTTGAAAATAACTTGCTTTGTATGCTAAAGGGGCAGAAGCAAAATCCAAGTGTCAACTCTCTTAAAACTGGAGAGACGGCCCAGCAACTAAGAGTGATGATGGCTGTTATAGGAGGCTCAGGTTCAACTCCCAGCATCAACTTGGTAGCTCACAACAATCTGTAACTTCAGTTCCATTGGACTTGATACTTGTTTTGGCCTCTGTAGATACCAGGTAAATACATGATACAGAGACATACATACATGCAAAACATTCATACACATAAAGTAAAATAAAAATAAAAAATACTTCAAATATCAAATGCAAGAGGTTACTGTGGTGGTTTGAAAGAAAATGGTCCCCAAAGGGAGTGGCATTATTAGGAGTTGTGGCTTTGTTGGAGTAGGTGTGGTCTTGTTGCAGGAAGTGCATCACTCACTATGGAGGTGAGATTTGAGGTCTCTTATATGCTCAAGATACCACTGTCTCAGATATAGGACTCTCAGCTACCTCTCCAGCACCATGTCTGTCAACATGCCACCATATCCCGCAAGGATGATAATGGACTGAACCTCTGAACTGTAAGGGAGACACGCCCAATTAAATGTTCTCCTTTGTAAGAATTGCCATGGTCATGGTGTCTATTCACAGCAATAGAAACCTTAACTATGACAATTACCTAAACACATATCCTAAACAGCAACCTACAGAATCTAATCCCCTGAACTTCTGCATTGCAGTGCTTTTGGAAGAGATTTGGATGGCCTGTTAGAATATGACTCAGTAGGACTTACTAGGTAGCAACTTATGCCAAGTGATACAAATGAATGGCATTTGTACCAGAAGTATTCATAAGCATTCTAATTGCTCATAAAAACTTAAACCTTCAAGTAGTTTTATTTTTTCTTCTTGTTGTTTGTTTGTTTGTTTTAGAGACAGAGTTTCTCTGTGTATCAGCTCTAACTGCCCTGAAACTCACTTTGTAGACCAGGCTGTTCTTGAGTTCACAGAGATCTGCCTGTCTCTGCCTTCCGAGTGCTGGGATTAAAGGTTTGCACCACTACCTCCTAGGGAGAATCATTCTTTTTTGGAGGGCCTGAAACCTTGTCCTGTTTTAGGGTCCTATGGATCCCGTCCTTTTCATCACCCTCTCCCTCTCCAGTGGATTAAGATCTCCAGAAGCAACCGTGGAACATCTTACAAGCGTCCATGCATCTTGTTGTGCTTTGGGACACACACCACTCTGAAAGATACTCCAGTTTCAGTAACCATAGGGAACATCTGTATACTACACCAGCATTAACCATTAAATCTACTAGCCTTTTAATTCCACTTAAAAAAAATAGCTTGGAGACTTTTTGGACAAAGCAAGCCTTCAGTACATGCTGCGGAAATAAAGTAAGTGGGTCACACCCAATTGTCTGTATTCTGTGGATGTGGAACGGTGAAGTAGAGCATGCCTTGTGGTGCCTAGGCACAGCAAAGCTCACAATGGGGTTTCTTTGAAATGTGTGAGCTGCTGCTGGCTCTGCAGAAGGTCAGGACTTCATTCGTCAGCTCCCCCTTTCTGGGTCAGCGAAAGCATGCTTTTTGTAGTTCTCCCTTCCCCCAAGTGATGACATGGGACCCCGTGGAGCAATTTCCAGGAAAAACAGACATCTTTGGCTACACCATTACCCAGGAGTCACCTCAGCATTCCTTTCTGCCTACCTTGAAAAAAAGAAATCTATTTAATCCCTTTTTAATGTGACCCAGTCTGTTTTCCCAAATGGGAGATTTTCTCAAATGTGGCATTCATACCAGTCTGCTTGGGTTTATGTGGCATGAGTAAATCAAACAGGGAGCCTTGCCATTTTGACAGTCTGATTTAACAGGACCATTTTCATGCCCTGAAAGCAGCATGAACAAATACAGACAAACAGACCGAGGAACTTGTAAACTGGTGCAACTAAACCTCCTCTTTATTCACACAGACAACTGCACTCACTTGAAAAACTCTGAATTTAATTATACTCCATGCTTTCAGAGATTCCATTAGAGATTTTTAAGGACAAGGATTGCTCTGTGCCCTAAGAAAAGAAATATTTGTGGTTAGCATAAGTACAAGATCAAGATCATTTCTCCCATTCTTAATCACTGTGTCATCTATTCCAAACCCAGAGAGCCTGTTTGGGCCAATACTAGATATAATTGTTTGGTTAATTCCATAGGAAGCTAGAGTCTCTGAACTTAATTAGAGACAGCTACATGATTGGTTTTCTATGTAAGCATCAAAAGAGATTAAGCCAGTTTTGTTTTGTGTAGACTAATTGGTTCAGATACTTTTCAGTCTGAAAAATTGATTTAGAGATGCTAGTTTTGACCAGAAAGATTTCACCAAAGTCTGTTTTCTTTCACCCAGGTCTTATAACTTTGATGCTGTGATATTTGTGTTGCTAGGGCTTAAGTCTCTGTAGGTATATCATGGTTACCTGAGAGCAGAAAAAGAGATGATAAGAGGGTGTGCTCCCTTCCAAAGCCAGTGAGCAGTTTCCCAGATACTTATGAGATAGCACATTTCTCTTGGGTTTAAAAGCCAGCTCTCAGGCTTTACTGTTTATGCAAGGAAGAAATTCATCAATGAATGTTGGTCTAATCACTGTCAGCACAACTACTACAGAGAAGTCTAGCTTTTCCCTTAACTCAAAAAACAAACAAATAGGGCTGGAGAGATGACTCAGAGGTTAAGAGACTTCTCTCTCAGCTGTGTGTTCCTAAAAGAGGCCCTGACATTTGCATGCTACTATCCCCTATACAAAACAGGCTTTGCTCTCATTCAGAGTACTGTTGGACCTTCTCCAGCAAAGCACTATGATGATATGTCTGTGGTGGTTTAAATGAGAATGTCCCTCATAGGCTCATGTAGTTGAACACTTGGTCCTCAGTTGATGGTGGCATTTAGGGAGATTTAGGAGGTGTGGCCTTATAAAAGGAACTATATGATTGAGAGTGGGCTGCAAAGTTAGAGCCATCCCCAGTGTACATGATCTTTCCTCTCTCTCTCTTTCTCTCTCTCTCTCTTTCTCTCTCTCTCTCTTTCTCTTTCTTGTTTGAAGTTAAGACATGAACTCTCAACTTCCTGCTTCTGTCACCATGCCTGTCTACCATGATGAACTCTTATCTCTCTAGAACCATAAACCCTTTCTTCTAGAAGTGGCCTTGGTCATGGTGTTTTATCACAGAAATAGAAAAGCAATATGATATTAAAATAGGTAGATTTATTTTTTTAAGTAATTTCACCCAAAGGACACTTAAGGAACAAAAATTTACAAGTCAGTACAGCATGATTGTAAGCCTATGAATTGGTTTTAGAATGTGAGAATTAGCAACCTAGCTCTTATAGAAGGAGAAAACCAAAAATTACACTACTTTTTTGTGTTTATCTTCTTGGGATGGTGAATGAGGCTAACAAAGGACAGATTAACAGTGAAATGTTATCTGTTATGTTAAATGCTATGTTGGTGTGCATAGAGAGCCAGCATATGAACTATTTGATGTTAAATGGCCAATGTTAGGGTCTTACAAACCTAATTTAGTAGGCAAAAGGGAGACAGGAGAGAAAAAGAGAAAAAACAAAAGTTGACTTCCAGTACGACAAGTGGAAATTGAAGAACACATGAACAATGTAAAAGTTTATGTCTATGATGGCATCTGTCAGTTTAGTTGTGAGAAATCCTTCTCTCTCCCAGAGAGCTTCTCTCTCCCTGCTGTAGCTCGATTGATTTCCCAGCAGATGCTACTTTGGCTCAGATAGTGGAGGGTTTGGAAAGGGTTCTCTCTGCATGTATCAATTCTCAGTGGCTTCCATCCTTTCAAAGTCTATGCCAGGGTTTCTCAACCTGTGGGTCACGACCCCTTTCAGGAGCTGAACAGTCCTTTCATAGGAGCCACATATCAGATATTTACATTGCAATTCGTAATAGTAGAAAAGTTAGAGTTATGAAGTAGCAGTGAAAATAATTTTATGGTTGGGGTCACCACAGCATGAGGAACTGTATTAGAAAGTTGCAGCATTATGAAGGTTAAGAACTAATGGTGTATGCCAAAGTATCATTTATTAGAGAGCCAAATATATTCTGATCCCATTCACTCTCTAACCATCTGCCATAAGAATACTGCAAGTAAGAATTAAACGTGTATAGAAGGTGATGTGTGATCCTTACACTAATCGATAACATTTTGATGTCAAGTTAAGATGACACTTAGCAAATTATGTAGCACATTTCAACATCAGTTCTAGATTTCACTCCCAAACATATGGCTACTAATACAATATTTCTTCATGCTTATATGATCCTAAAAATAACAAACACAGTATTTTGATAAAAGAATATATTACAAAGACATAATATACTGGATTATACTTTCTTATGATAACAATTTAGGTGCATTGGAGAATAAATTTAATAGAGCCACATTGAAAATTTGCAGCACCATTTTTGAGATATTTGTAACTTAGTGGGAGAAGCAGTTAATGAATTCCTACTACTAATGCATATTTTACTTCAAGTTCATAATCATGACCCAAGAATTCATTTATGATTTTGGATAAAAGGGTGTCATATACATAGCTGGGTGATGATACACACCTTTAATCCTAGCACACAGGAAACAGTATCAGGGAGATCTTTGTGAGTTCAAGGCCAGTTTGATCTTCAGAGTGAGTTCCAGGACAGCCAGGGCTACAGGGAAAAACCATGTCTCAAAAACCAAACCAAACCAAACCAAACCAAACCAAACCAAACCAAACCAAACCAACCAACCAAACAAGAATGTTACATACCAACTGTGACAGTTATCTCAGTTTAGAAGAGAAAAACATGCTACCTAGTGTGGCAGCCTGGGTGGGGTGACATGACACGTGCTAGGGACATTAGCAAGGCACAGAAGAGTGCGACTTGTTTCCATTAATGAGAGATCTAAAATGGCAGACTTAGAAACACAATGGAATGAGCTTTACCATAGGTAGGTGTGGAGAAGCCTGGGAAGCTGCTTGTAAAAGGTGTTTCTATAGTAACTGAGAGGTGACTAAACATTCATAATTAAGCAAATGGCAAACAAAGCTAGCATAAATGAATTTAACAAAACAGAAACATCGATTAATGTCTCACTAAGAAATTTCCACTAGAATGACCCAAACGAAGCCTATACTTTATAATCAATTGAGACGTCTCCTTCCTAGTTACTGTATTTACCCTGTGAAGTCTTGTCCACACAGCCAGGCTCCTTTGGCAAGGACCCAGGCCTCTTCTAGGTAGTGTTTGCCTGGTCCATGCCTCCTGTCTGCTCAAACAAACATTTGAAATTTTTGACATAACAAATTTGGTCTTTTAGCAACAAGTAAGAAGTTTCAATTTTGAAAGAGAGATGACCTTGGAGTTCAAGCATCATCTGATATACACCTATAGCTAAATGGTATGTTGTCATTTTTATTTGTTTGTTTATTTTGCTTTCCAAGACAGGATTTCTTTGTGTAGCCCTGGCTATCCTGGAACTCGCTCTGTAGACAAGGCTGGCTTCAAATTCACAGAGATCTGTCTGCTTCTGCCTCCTGAGTGTGGTCATTAAAGGTGTGTGCCACCACCGACTGACTGTCATTTTTTAGAACTTGTTAAACATGTAGGTCTCATGTTAAGAGGGTTTTGTTTTTCATTCATTTTTTTTTTCTCAAACATAGTATCACTATGTAGCCCTGGCTAGTCTAGAGCTCTCTACATAGCTGAACTGTGGAACTCAAAAAGATATGTCTGCATCTGTCTCCAAGTCTGAGATTAAAGGTATGTGCCACTATGCCCAGCTATATTTGTAGATAACAGTAGTATAATATGAGTTAACATTTATAGTGCTTGCCCTGTGCCAACTATATTTGAGAGACTTATATCAATTAGCTCATTTAAGTTTCATTCCAGCCTTCTGAGTCAGTTAACTCCTACTGGCTTTATTTAGTCAATGAGGAAGCTCAGATGTTGAGAAAAGAAAAGGATGAAAGGGCATTGACTTAATTCATACTCGGATCTGGGTACTTTATAACTAGAAATGTATTCCTTACAGCCCTAAGGTAGAAAAATCCAAGAATGAGGTATCTGCAAGTTTGGTGTAAGATAAAGCCTATTTCTCATAGATAGTATCGTTTAGGGCAGAAGAAATGCAAGGGCAAAAGGGCAGAAAGGATGAACAACTCCCTTGCACCTCTTTTATAAGGGTCGCTGATGCCATTCGTAAGGCTCCACTGTTGTGGTGACTTAACACCACCCCCAGGCCTCATCGTTTAATCATATTACATTGGCAATAAGTTTCAACATATTGTGGGTGAGACACTTAGAGTTGGCAGACATAAAGTGAAATCATAAATTAAATTATTAATTGTTTACTCAGTAAGTTCTCATTGGGCCCCTCTTATTTGCCCCATATACATTTCAGAGGCCCTGGGAATACAGTGGTGAGTAACACCGCTATGGTTTTTGTTGTTGTTGTTTGTTTTTCTTAGTATAACATTTGATTGAGAGATATTGATGTGCTGGGCCCAAGCAATGGCAGATGCAAAGAACAAGGATGGCTATGATAGGTCAATCTATTTGTGTGCGATTTCTCAGGAAGAGAATAGTTGCAGTCCAGATTTATTCATAAGTTTCTAGCTTGAGCAACTAGGTCAAAGTTCAGAAGTGAGAGACATGATGACTTCACTTTTGATTGTATGACTTTTGTATGTCTAGAGACTATGCAAATGATGATATTGAGTACAAGCTAGATCTATGTATGTGTGATCTCTTACTGGGCACTAAGGTCTGAGTTGATGCTATTGGAAGTTATTTGTCTGTGGAGACTATTGTATGAAACTATGTTGGAAAGAAAATATGAAGTGAAAATATGTTGAGTGCCAATCTGTTGGTGGTAAGGGGCCGCTTGTTCTTCCCGGCCGCCCTGTTAGCTTACACCTGAAATAAGCACACAAAAACTGTATTAATTAAATCACTGCTTGGCCCATTAGCTCTAAATTCTTATTAGCTAACTCTTATATTTAATTTAACCCAAACCACTTCTATTAATCTCTGCACCACCACAAGGTTGTGGTCTTCCAGCAAATTTCCAGCATGCCTATCTCTGGTGGCCGATCCATAGTGTCTCTCTGACTCCATCTTTCTTCCTCCAAGCATTCAGTTCCATCTTCCCCACCTACCTAAGTTCTGTCCTATCAACAGGCCAAAGCAGTTTCTTTATTCATTAATGGTAATCACAGCACACAGAGGAGAATCCCACATCAAAAATACATGAAGGCCAATAATCAAATCAAAAATTTATTAAGCACCTTGTGAATAAATGTACAAAGTAAGATATAACACGTTACAGGGTGGACACACACACACACACACACACACACTACAATTATTTATTTATTTCCTTACTAATTTTGGAGACAAGATCTCACTCTGTAGATCTGGCTATACTGAAACTCACTGTGTAGACCAAGCTCATCTTGAACTCACAGAGATCCACCTGACTCTGTTTCCAGAGTGCCGAGATCAAAGATCAAAGATGTGTTCCACCACATCCAGCTTATCTTTTCTTCAGCAACTATCTTTTTTAAATTTTAAATAATTTATTTATTCTTATTGTTTTTGCATTGATGTTTTCTTTGCATGTATGTCTGTGTGAAGGTGTCAGATCCTGGAGTTACAGACAGTTGTGAGCTGCCAAGTGGGTGCCGGAAATTGAACCCAAGTTCTCTGGGAGAGCAGTCAGTGCTCTTAACCACTGAGCCATCTCTCCAGCTCTGCAACTAACTGTGTTTAATACAAAACAATATATTATAAGGATCAAGTGAAGGATAGACATGAGAAACTGTGTTAGAGATCAGTAGTGGGGAGGATACAGTCTTAAAGTAGGAAGACGTTTTTAAAACGATATGGCTTAAGGCAGATCTTGAGTTGACCTAGGGGACCATCCAGTGAAAGGGATTTGAAAGGAGGTGAAGATGCTAAGTGGACTTTGCATCAGCTCCCCAAAAGAAACCAAAAAAGAGATGAGTTCCACCCTCACTGAACTTATACATAAAATCAAGATCATAAGCACAGAAAACTTCATAAAATACTTAGTATTATATTTTATGTATTATGTAAATTAGTGGTATGGGCCTTACTGGGGAGGCATTCAAATGCCGGTGCTATTCTAGGATTAAGCAGGGGAGTAAATGAAATCACAGTGCAAAAAGCCAAATTCAACACTCACCATAAAGAATCTGATTGCCTTCTAAATATATCTTCACTGTCCCTTCTGTAGGTTTCAGAGCCTAATAAAGTGCACTCAAAAGCTTTTCCCTTTATTGTTCATTATAAATGTAACTTATAATTGCTACGATGAGGCATAATTATCTAGAGCCAGATTTGACGAAACGTGAGTGCCATTACTATCTTCCTTAATTAGGGAAAGGCAAGCCCCAGGGAAAAGGAAAATGGATCCAGTGATGTTAGCTTTTACTTAATGAAAGAAAGGACATAAGAAAGAACTTAGAATTATACTTCTAAAGCTTATTAATACATTTTAAAAATTTACTATGGAGCCATGTGTATTGACACAAATTTTAAATTCCAGCACTCAAGAAGCAGAGACAAGTGGATTACTGAGTTAGAGGCCAGCCTGAGCTACAAAATGAGACTCTGCCTTGGGGGAGGGGAAGGTTATAATGTAAAAAACGTTATCGTTCCTATTTTTAGTCACATCTCTAATTATGAATTCTCTAATTTGACTTTTGACCTTAATAAACCTTGTCTGTGTTAGTGTCCAATGATAATCCAGGTTCTTCTGGAGACAGAATATAGGCAGGGAACGACTTAATGGTTAGAACCAATGAATGGAGTTCTTGAACTGGTTAGTTACATATTTATTTTTCTCTTAGGTTTGTGTGCCAATTGCCTCATCTCCTCCATTACTTTAATTTCTAAGGAAAGCTAATTATAACCTAGCATTAGTGGACACACCAAAGTAAGCATCTGGTTTCATATACAGGCCACCATTTTACACATGTGAAGTCTCCTTCTGTATTTGCCTTATGAAGAGTCTGTAAACAATGATGTAGATAAACTGCTTCTGATTTTTTTGATTTTCAAGGAAATAAAGCCTGAACCAACAACAAAGGAATCATGTAGCTATGCAGGATTCGGAGTATGTTTTCTCTGTCTCTCCCCAGGCAGGATTCCTGGGGTATTCTATAACATCACAGTAGGAGTACTCGACGTGCATTATTAGCATGACTAAGGAAGGAAAGCTCACTTTCCTTTCAACAATTTACTCCTGCCTAAAAGGAGCTGAATGCTTTCTGATGAATTATGGCAAGAAGATCAGGAAATAGATTCACTGAGTGTGGGCCACCATCATGTTCTTAATCTGATGAGAGCGCTTCTCCCACAAGTCATAAAAAGTGGACTTGTTACTTCCAAAGGCACCAACGGGTAACAGGGGCCTCAGATTTGTGGTAAGGTGGTCTCAGCGGCTCAGAGAAACTGCCCTGGGAAGATGAGCCTTGTCTCTATGTTTCTCCCATGCAGCACAGCTGAGGGACACCAGTAAACAGCATACCTTGGGTTTTTATATCCTGGGTGATACATGATATGCTGGATTCAAGTGTAGATGGAAACTCTATCTTTAGGGACTGGATCAGACCCCAGGAATGATCATGGCAGCTCCTGTAGAGGGAGAGAGCTTTGCTTTCTCAGCACATTCTACGCTTCCTTCAGGATCAAGTGAGAACCCTCCTGCAGGAGAGAAATGGGAAGGCTTTCATGTATGTACAGTTGGGGTGTAAGACCACATGGTACCACAGTGCATGCTGCTTTATCTTAGAGAACTACATCTTAAATCAGAGACATTTTCATTACAAATGAAAAGTTTAAAAATGAGAGTTAAAACATGATAAAAGTTAAAAAATGAAAGTTAAAACATGATAAAAGCAAGTAGTCACCTCTTGGAAACAGAGGGAAAATTAATCTTTAAATCCATTGTCTTATTACTGATAGAAATATACAGTGACCTGCTATTGCTCTTTGTTGTGTGGATGCTTTTTTTTTTTTGGATTGGTAACAAAAAGGTTTACATTTATTTGACAGAACTTCTTTTGAAAAACATAATTTTGAGCACGAATAAATTGCTTAAACTTTTTATACTCCAGTGTCCCCAAACTATAAAGTAATGGTGTTTATTCGTTTTTAAAAGAAGCTTGACTGGGATTAGAAATGTTCCAAAAACAGTGTTTATTGAAGTGTCTGAAATATAGCAAAAGCCCTGTAAACTCAGAATTTCACCAAAGCCTGCATTCCCTTTCCATTCTCTGATTGCTCCTCACACACAAATTTGCTGTTGCACAAGACATATCACCTGGGAGGCTTGCATCAGACATAAAATCAGTGACTGCTCTATGCATGAACAATTGGTGATAATTATAGGCATAAACACTCCACAGAGTCCGATTCTGTCAGCTTTTTCTTTTATTTTGAAAGACTATTGAAGTCAATGGCCTCTGTCACCTCCCCTTTCTTCATATCAATATGCAAATTACAACTTGTTTTGTTTAGTTCTTTCCAGACAAGGTCTCAAGAAGCCTAACCTGGGGCTGGAGAGATGGCTCAGAGGTTAAGAGCACTGACTGCTCTTCTGGAGNTTCAATTCCCAGCAACCACATGGTGGCTCACAACCATCTGTAATTAGATCTGGCCTGCAGCCATACATGGAGGCTGAACACTGTATACATAATAAATAAACAAATCTTAAAAAAAAATAAGGCTAGCCTATTCACTCTCAAAGTATTGCACAACCAACAATGGCCTTGACCTTTTGTTCCTCCAGTATCCACCTCCCCAAAGCTGGTATTTCAGGTGTCTGCAACCACAGCTGGCTGTAAGTGGAGATTGTTCTTTCGTTTCTGGCTGCCCAGAACTGAATAATCACACAGAAACTATGTTAATTATAACACTGTTCAGCCAATAACTTAGGCATATTCCTAGCTAACTCTTACATCTTAAATTAATCCATTTCTATTAATCTGTGTATCACCACAAGGCTGTGGCCTAACGGTAAGTTTCCAGCATCTTTCTCCTTTGGCAACTACATGGCATCTGCCTGATTCTGCCTTCTTTCTCCCTGCATTTAGTTTAGTTTTCCTGCCTAAGTCTACTTTGCCCTGCCATAGGCTAAAGCAGCTTCTTCATTAACAAATGCTAATAAAATATAGTCACAGCATACAGAGGGGAATTTCATAGCAGCTGGTTTTACAAAATAGATCTCAGCAAGCATTTAGGAGATAAACGTATGTGTGGATCTTGTCAAGTCCAGGACTACTTATTACTTCAGTGGAAACGAATCTGAAGGATCAAATTCTGAAGGTTGATTCTCGGGTAGAATGGAAACCTCAAATCTTCTTACCTCAAATCTCAGACAGACTGCCATTATTTTACAGTACGAGTCCATTTTAGGTAATAGGATTGGTTCATTCAAAATCTGGTGTTGCTATGTATGAAGCCTCTACTAGCTTACAACTACACATGTAGGCCCAGGTGCCCTAGAACTCCCTGTCCTCCTGCCTTGACCTTTTACTTGGTGAGATTACAGACCTCCACTATCAGACCCAGCACCTTGTAAGAATTTTGATCTAGAATATTTGTTTGGGTACCATGCAGAAAAGAAGATCTGGGACCAAGTCTCATTATTCATCTTTGCAAGAAACTTAAGGAAGAGAAAATTCATGTGGGTGAGAAAAAGATAAAGGCCCTAGCAGTCCTTGATGGTTAGTCCCAGGTATGGATCTCATTCTGTCTTGTCTACTAAATTTCCAGATGAAGTACTTCGCATGGACACCAGGTGCTATCTATTTTAATTCCACAATTATTCTATCTAGTTGACTTTATGTCTTGAGTATGTATTGCCTGGGACTTAAGCTGAGGGACTAGATAATAATTTTCTCTTGTATGTTCTGGAACATATATCATTTAAATAAAAACAACTGTTTTATCCTAAGAGTTGCCTGGAAGCATTTTGCCTTCTGTAGTTCCACATTGTCATTTCACCTACCCTGGAATGTAAATCCACTCCCACAAGCAGGAGCATCTAGAACTGCTACTCATGTGTCACGGAAACATACTATCATGGCTACATACTACAGACCATCAACTAAACACAAAGTATTTCCAGTTAGTAAGATATGATAGCTGAGACAGTAAACATGCCTTTGTTTTCAAGAGTAGTGGTTTCATAAATAAAATTTCTCATCTTAATTGCTTTTAAGTATACAATCCAGTAGCAAAAAGTACATGCACATAGATAACTGCTACCACGGTCAATTTATAGAATTATTTTGTCATTGCACACAGATACTCAAACTGTAGGCCTTTTAAACAAGGCATTTAAAATTACTAGTTTGAAAAACATATTGGAAAATACGTGTGCTGTTATCCTCAAAGTTGGAAAAGTATATAATGAAATGAATTATGGTACATTATCTAAGAGATTATTTGATTCTTCTTTTTAAATCATGGCTTTTAAAAAATAACATAAAAGTATATTAGAAGCATCCACCATTGCACATAGAACCAAGGTAAAAATTGAGAGTAGAAGGGCCAGCATTACACTTTCATTGTTACCTCTGGTTACTTCCTACACTTCATGCTTTACCTACTCTGTGATGAACCCTCCTGGGAAGCGTCAGCATCTCTGAAATTTGCTTGTTTATCTGATTGTGCTTTTATTTTGTATTATACTGAGAATGAATCTTCCCAGAGAAACAGCTCCTTGATGAATTCTTATTCAGTTAAGATCAATATATTTTTGTATGATTACATAAAAGGCTAACCTCAATGGTGTGGTGTGCTTTTATATTGTGTGTGTGTGGGGGGGAGGTAGGCAGTGAGGCACAGGGCTCATGTGAGATCCCAAGGACAACTTGGGAGTTGATTTGCCACTTCCACTTTGTTTGGAGGCAGAGTCAACCTCTGTACTACACACTCTCAAATGACAGGTTCAAGAATTTCTGGGCAATTCTCCTATTTTCACCTTCCATCTCACCATAAGAAGCTGAGGTTAGAAATGCATGTCCTCACAACTGGCTTTTTTATGTGCATTTTGGGTTCCAACTCAGGTTGTCCTGAAGGCTTGGATGGCTAATGGTTTTGTCTACTGAGCCATCTGCCCAGCTCTTAGAATAAGTTTTGTTTGTTTGCTTCATTAAAAAATTAACCTTTCCGCAATTATCTGAATAATGCTTTTTTCTATTTATGTGTGTCACACATTTTGAGCATTTGTATGTTATTATGTATATTATAAATATTACATACTTCTTAGTAGCTCTTTATAGACTTTATTTTTATTTAGCATTTATTTTTCTTAAAAATTTTATGCTCTCTATTTCAATCATATGTTTTCCCCTCCTCCAAATCCTCTCAGATTCTCCCCACCTCCCTATCCACCCAATTTCGTTTCTTTAGTCTGAACGATCTTAAAAAATAACAAAGTTGACACTAATTCTTTCCAAGTTCAACATTTTCTAAAGTCTACAATAATCAGTGTGGTGTGGCATTGACAAATGACACACAGGCCAAAGGAGCAAAATAGAGAACCAGAAAGGTATCTCTACATTTAGCGCCAAAGGCTTTTCTTTTTTGAGACAGGGTCTTGCTGTGCAGCCCTGGCTGGCCTGGGACTTGCTATGTAGACTGTTTTTGGCTCACACTCACAGAGATCCGCCCCCCTTCTATCTCCTGAGTGCCAGCATTGATGCCTGCCTCATCATGCCAAAGGTTAGCCAAGGATTTTTAAAAAATATTTATTTATTTATTATGTATACAATATTCTGTGTGTATGCCTTGCAGGCCAGAAGAGGGCACCAGATCCCCTTACAGATGGTTGTGAGGCACGATGTGGTTGCTGGGAATTGAACTCAGGACCTTTGGAAGAGCAGGCAATGCTCTTTCTTAACCTCTGAGCCATCTCTCCAGCCTGCCAAGGATTTTTTTAAATTTTATTTTATTTTATGTGTATTGGTGTTTGCCTGCATGCATTTCTGCGTGAAGGTGTCAGATTCCCTGGAACAGGAGTTACGACAGTTGTAGACGCTTTATGGGTGGTGGGAATTGAACCGGGGTCCTCTGGAAGAGTATCCAGTGCTCTTAAGTGGCTGAGCCATCTCTTTAGGACCCTCGCCAAAGATTTTTAACAAGTGTGTTAAGACCATTTAATAAAAAGGGCAATGTTTTAAGGAAACAATGCTATGAAAACTGGACATTTGTATGCAAAGCAAATAAATGCCACATACAAAATTAAATTAAAAAATGGATCAAAGACCTAAATGAAACAGGTAAAAATTATAGAGCTCTTAGGAGAAAGCAGAAAGGTCTGCACAGGCTTTAACAGGGTGGCCTTGAAAATGACATCACAAATACAGGGAAGAAATAGATTGGCTGAGGGTCTTAGCTACCTTTCTATTGCTGAGAAGAGACACCAGGACAACTTCTAAAAGAAAGCACTTAACCAGGGCCTTGCTTACTCTTTCAGAGGGTGAGTTTGACCATTGTGGTAGGGAGCATGGCAACAGGCAGGTGGCCATGGCGCTGGAGCAGTAGTTGAGAGCCTAGCTCTGTCTCACAAGCCCAAGGCAGAGCAGGAGCAGGTGGGAGAGAGGGAGAAGGAGAGAGGGAGAGACAGACAGACAGACAGACAGACAGACAAAGACTGGGCCCTGGCCAAAGCCCATCCCTAATGACACACCTCTACCAATGCCCTGCCTCCTAATCCTTTCCAAAAACAGTTTCACCACCTGAGGACCAAGCATTCAAGTAGGTGAGACTATGGGGGCATTCTTACTCAAAGCACCCCTTTTAATCTCATAACAATTAAGAATTTGTTTATCAGAATGCCCTATCAGAAGTGAAAATATCACCAATAGAATGTGCAATTTTTTGTCTCCTGTCTCATGAAAGAATGATATGCAGAACATCTAAATTCCTACAATCCAGCAGCTGCACCAGAATGAACAGAAAAAAACCATAATTTTTTCTTAATACTTGGATTTATCTATGTTCCTAGCTTCTTAAAAGTAAATTTGATATGAAGAATTATTTTCTTCTTTTTAAAATACTCCTCAGCATCTTCCTAGCTTTATTTGTAAACAAAAATGATGTAATAAAATTTAATCAATTACATTCTGGAAGCATCTGTGATGTTCATAATTTATCCCAGAAAGGAAAAAAAGAATCAGCAACAGAGTCCTTGAGCGCAAAGATAATCGAATCCGACTCCCGAGTTTCCCAGAGACCTGGGGGGATTTCGTGACTCCAGCAGATAGCTCAGCTGCCCTCTGATGTCGTAGACTCACTCACCAGCAGTGTGCTGGTAACAGAAGCCAGGAGGTTTCCAGGCTGCACACTACTTCTGGTGTAAATCCTATTAGTGAGTAAAACAAAGTACAGTACTGATGAGTTCAGTAAACAAAACATCCATTAGCAAACACGATTAGGGAAGGCCTGAAAGAGGTCCCGCAGGGGTTATGCTTTAAGACCTCAAGCCTTTGATCCCCAGCCACAGAACTCACTGGCTGCAGGATCATGGATGTTAAGCTCCTAACTCATGTCCTGTGCAGATGAAGTTTATTTGCAGGGCATATGTCATGGAGCGCCTTTGAAATGGAATGAGTTAGCGAGTCCAGATTGTCTGGCACTAATTTGCACTTTATCCACATTTGCCTTTGTCGTGGGAACCGAGGCTAACCATTCCATAAAGAAGGGATGAGGTTGTCATCGTCATTTTGTTTCGTTTTTCTTCTCATACATTCACCAGTAACTAACTAACTAACTAACTAACTAACTAACTAACTAACTAACTAACTAAATGTAGGGTTTTATGGAGATGAAGTCTCGAATAGTTAAAATAACCTTTCCCTGGGAGGTGGGTATGTAACAGAAACAGACAGGAAATCAAGAGCTCAAACCAGCACTGGGTTCTCTTTAGACTGACTCCTTATGGCAATATTTCCTCTGACAGACTTCAGAGGCTCTACCTTACTTGCCTCTCTAAGCCTATCACACCCTCTCTTGGCCGCTCATCTCTCCCTGGGCTCAGACATAGAAAAAAGCAGGGCATGTCTCAGCTCCCTCTTCCTCAGCCATTCTTTCCACTAAGGGCTGAATGGCTTCTAGCTATAGAAAAATGAGTAAGACTAGTATATTGAGGATGAGGAAAATCTCAGGGCAAAAAGATTTTTTAGCAGTCACTGTGTGTAGACTATACTAAATTAGACGTATTATTCAATCTGCCTTCTTCAAAGCCCATTTCTACCATGGTGTGTGGGATGGCTCAGTCTTGTTATTTTGGATTCCTTTATTGTAAAGGTATGTAGGAACCAGTCTTTCAATTTCAAAGTAAACAGAATCAATGTCAGTAGCAAGATAACAGACATATTAGAATAAAATGTGATTTTTTTGTTTATTCATGTTTTGTTTTTACACCCTGACCACAGTTTCCCCTCCCTCCTCTCCCCCC
>LOEQ01002058.1:181270-205151 GCA_001685075.1 Bramus lutescens | reverse complement strand
CTCCCCCTCCCCCGTCCCCTCCATGCCCTCTTGACACAGCAGCTCAGACCTTAGCGGACAGAGTTTTCCTCACGTAAGTAAACACGCACATACAAAACAGAACTTAAAAAAAGCTTTCTTTGCATTATTCTAACACTGTATTTACTCCCAGTTCACCTTTGTTTCTTTGGTTTCGTTGGCCACAGCTCTACCTTCCGTACCGCCTCTCCTTCTGACTGTTCTTTTTCCGTGGGAGACGTCTCCCTGTGTATGGGAGCTCATCTGGGTTCCCCTGAGCAGGAGCACCGTCAGCCACACCCATCTCCAGTCTCGTTCCTCTGTTCAGCAGACTGGGAATTGACTCTGACAAAGCAGCAGTGATGCTAGAGGCTTCCTCTTCCTTGAGCAGACATCACTTGGGTCTCTCAGCCTTTGTTTCTAAGAGTGTGGCATCAGTTCAAGACGATCACTATTTTGTAGTAATTAAGAGTGTATTCAAACCTGCATCCTACGCTCACATGTAAACCTTTATGTCCTTTCAAATATGGGCAGCTCAAACTTCAGCACCTAGGGGGCACGGTGATGCATGCTGGTAGTCTCAACACGTGAGAGATGGAGGCAGCAGAATCAGTAGTTCAAGGTCATCCTTAGCCTGGGCCATATGACACCATGTCTTAACCCCCACCCTGAAAAAAATCCTCAGCATATTCTTTGGGGTTCTGCCCCATCTACTGATCCCACCATGGTAGCCATGGGATAGTTCCAGAAGGTGCTGTCGTTTGCATCGTTAGCAGCTTTTCTGGCCTGGGTGGTTTCAAAGGTGTGCTGAAGTGAAAATGAAGATTTGGGCTCTCTTTTTGCAAGTGGTTCTTCTGCACTAGGTAAACGCTGAACGGCTTTCAGAGATTACCTCCGGCTACTTAAGTGACAAGCGGGACACACAGCTTCCTACAGGAAACGCCACTCCTGCAGCCACAACAAACCCCTTTCTGCCTTGGGCTTTCACCTCTGAAGAAAGTGTCTGCACCCAACATGCTTCGTGTGAAAGCTTTCACTAGCTGAGCAAGTCTTAATCAGCACCGTCCGCAATGCTCCTAACCCATCATTGAGATATTATTATTATTATCCTGGGGCCACAAGGCCACATCAGCCCCCAAGACAGGGTCTCAGTGTGTAGCTCAGGCTGTCCTGGAACTCACAGAGATCCTCCTGCCTCTACCTCCTGAGTGCCACTAGGCCTGGCTTCTCTTTTGGTCTCTTGCAGTGGCTTACACAGGATGCTCTAGACAGCAGGTGCTACTTCAGAGGAGCAGACTGCTCCACATCGCTACCCAAATCCCTTCAAAGCCCAACTCTGCCAGCGCTTAGGTGACCTAGTCCTTTCTTCTGTCTCTCTGCCTCTGTTCCAGCAATAAGAGACTCATGAGGCTTTTCCTGCCTCGGGAGACTTTTTGCCTTCTACCTTTTCCTTATAGGGAGCTCCCAGCATGGAGAACACCTCCATGTTAGGCCAGCTTCTGTCGTCATTTTCTCTCTCCCCCGTAACTCGGTCCTTCCCCACCAAAGCATTTGCTACAATCTGTAATTACACTCTGGATCGTGTGTTAATTTGCTTTCTGACGGAGCTGCCTCTAGAAAATAGCTGGGCTTCTGTCTATGTCTTGTTAGAGAAAAAGAAGAGCATAGTTCAGAGGCAAGCACAGAGGCGGTCCTGCAAAGATTTGTCCAGGAGTTCACTGCAGTCTCCCGCTGCATCCTCTCCCGTCATCACAAGGAAAACAAAACATAGTCTCACAAAATTTATAAAAGCCAAGAGACTTTGTTTTTACAAACATATAAATTATTTTATTTACAAAGCCATGTTACAAAAAAAAAAAAGCAAAAAAAAAATACAATCGTTCAGTGGAGAAAAGCTTCCAGACCTGGTGTGGACCACAGCAGGATCAGCAGATACAGTTTCGTTCTTTCTTTGAAAACCTGTAAGCCATAGAGTTTACTATTTACACCTACTTCGGACATGTATTTGCTTACAACGTCACAGGCATGGAATGGATGGATTCTATCTGATAGTGCTAATTCGTAAAGGTGCGGGATGACGGAGGGAGATGCTTAGTGTTACAAAACGCGGATCATAGAAAAGAAACCCACGCCATGAGTGCGGCCTTGGTTGAGTAGGATCAGACATGCTCTCTTCAAAATTCTTCTGGAAAAGCTTCTAAAATTGATTAGTAGGAAAGGACAAATGGACAGGTGCAAATTCTAGTCTGTGCAACAATGGTTATTTAATTCACCCCATGACTGACCAGCTACATAAAACCCACAGAGTTTCGATAGAGTGCCATGGGCTGACGGCATAACAAAATATAAGGTGTAAATAGAAAATTTCCTTTTTTCCTTTTTTTTTTTAAAGAAGAGTTCACTGAGAATCAGCAATAATAGAATACGCTGTATAAACTATTTCCTACAAAGGCTGATCAGCGTTATTTACAGTTGGTACATTGATACAAAAGAAGGCATACAAGTTATCCAACTCGATTTTTTGATTTTTAAATTTTATATGGCTGACAGGTCTATGCGGAGGCTGAGACGAGTCAGGAGCTCCTCAGGCAGACAGGGGTGTGAGCAGCCAAGGGGCCGAGACGGAAGGCTGAGTGGGTTGTGGGGAACAGAAAGACCCGAAGAGACGACTCTCCTGATGCGTTAGGGGTTGGTCCAGTGGAATCCATGAGAACAAACACAAAAGAAATCTTTTCTTTGCATTCCATTATTTTTTTCCTAGCTACAAGCGGTTTTTTTTTTTTAAATACATCAAAACGTAAACCTGGGGCTCACTGTGAACGAAGAGATACCGGGTTTTTTTTTTTCCCTTTTTGCTCAGTTTTCTGGAATTGTCCTCACCTTTTGGTCAAAGCGGTTTCTCAAGAAAGTAAGCAGCATTAGGTGGAGAGCCTCTTTATTGTGGCTTCCGGTGCAAGACCCAGGGCGGACCTTGCTGAAGCCTGCTTGCTCCCTCCGCCTCTGTGACATCGCTGTTCCTCGGAAGCAGCCCTGTTACCTCTCAACCTTCGGTTTCCCTCTCTGAACAGAAGAGTTTAGGGGCCAGAGGCTTATTTTGTTGCTGAGACTTGTTTTGTTTTTATCCCGCAAGTTTTACAACTCAAAATAAATTATGTATTCATATTTATATATTTATATATATATAAAACAAGACATCTAAAACCGAACAAGACAAAAATTGTGCAAAAATAACAAAGATATATACACACTTTTGAGTCTGAAGAAATGTACAATAAAAACATAATTCAAAGAACATTTTAAAAATATAAACATTGCTCAAACTTTCCGAAGTTTCATATTGTTTCTGAAACTATTCTGGTCAGTTAGCTCTGTAATATAGTAAAACATAAATTATTACAAAATTAACACTATAAAAATTTACTTTAAGAATATCTTCTAAACTTTTTTTCAAAGGATCTAACCTTGTTTATAATTTCTTAAACATTTATAAGTCTTAAAATCTGCCTTAGCCTTAAAAAAACAACAAACACCCCCAAACAAAAAAGTAACAATCACCCCTTAAATTTGCACCCCCCCCGACGTAAATTAACCAGCATATAAGTGCACTTTTAACACTGGAGAAAGAAAAACGAAATAACTCAACCAATGTCCTGGTGCTTAACGTCAACTCCCGACTTTAAAAAAAAAATCTTCATTTTCTATTTGAAAATTTAAGAATCCTGTAAGAAACACTGTCAGTGCAAGTCCAGTGACGGACATCACTCCTTTCTCCTCCCGTCTTTGCAGATTCCAACTCTGTGGTGAGACTTAACAGTAGTCTGATCTTTGGGTTGGGAGAATAGGAAGGAATGGGAAGGGCATCTTTGGGAGGGACAGGGGTTTGCCCAGCTGCGAAACTAGCATTCACTTCTGATTTCAGGATGGCGCGGGCGGGCGTCTGGCAGATGAAAGCCGGAGCACCTGTTCCGTGTACCGAACTCTCTTTCTCTTTCCCCATTGGAGCTTTATGGTACTGCTGTTTCTTTCAAGACTCCAACGTGAAGGGCTTAATAGCCGTGGTGCTCCAGTGCCTCCCTGCCCACGCCTCTTCTCTATGCTCCGGGCTGTCTATCTGAGTTGGAGTTCCTGAGGATGGAGGGAAAGCTTATCTAGGGTGTGGGTTTGCAACCAGTGATAATTCTTATTCCCACAAGGAGTTTGGCACAAATCCTCCACGCAACCAGACTTGTCTCTGGAGGACCCTTCCTGGCCCCAGAACCTTCCTGGTATCTCAAGAATTTTCAGGAGCTATGGTCACAGTGCCACCTTAGGAAGTGACTTCCCTAGGTCCTGTGGGCTTTCCGTCTCTGGCTGACTCAGCTTTAGGAAACTGTGCACTGTGCCCTGCTTCAGAGTATATTCCAGACAAGCTCTGACCATCACAATCATTAGGTTCCCACCATCTCAGTTCCCTTCTACCCTTGTACCTGACCCGGTGAACCTTTTCTGCACAGCTGGGCCTTGGCACTGAGTAAGCCATACCATGAAAGGGCCACTGACCTCACTTTAGTGGCTGGCATTTGGCTGTGGACAAAGAGAGCTGCAGAAGGTCCACTCCCACCCCACAGTGCAACTGCATGCACAGGCTCCTCCCCAGCATGTGGTCCAGGGCGGCCAGAGGGTGGGAGCTAGCAGCTTCTGATGGCCACTGGAGCACAGTGACCCAGAGGTGGAAAGGAAGGGCAGGGTGCGAAAGGACTCGGGAGAGCGTGAGCTCTGCAAGCGCTTAAAGTTCAAGAGCTTCCGTGGGTGCCAACCTGGAACCGGAACCCGGAATCGGAACCGACAGTTTGTACCTCTGTGCTCAGGAGCAAAATGACGGTGCACTAGCAGCATCAGGAGGAAGGGGAGTAACCCCGAATGTGGAAGAATGTATAAGACATGACAAATTAAAGACAGAGAAAACACTGTCTGTAAATCTCAAATTCAGGCTCTTTTGCCTTTCTTTNCTTCCTTCCTTCCTTCCTTCCTTCTTTCTTTCTTTCAACTAAAAATCCATGTTAAAAAAAAAGAATTAGAAGAAAGGCCAGAGCCACAAGCAGCATCCAGGAAACACTGCCCCACAGACCTCCCTCTCCCGACAGTCTCCTGGGGAGGATGTCCACCGGGACTGGTTTGAAGTGGCTTCACCATCTTGTTAGGGAAGAGTCCTTATCCTTCCCATTCTGCTTGTGTTCTTCTAGGAAAGAAAAAGAAAAAAAATGTGTCTCATTCAGGGTGATCCATGAAAATCCAGGAGGGCACCTCCGTTTTCTTGTAACACTACCTGGATGTGGCTAAGAGCGGCCACACTTTGTCACTAAGAGGCCGGCTATAAAGATGTCTGTCGTTAGTGATGGTAGCTCCAAGGCTGGAAACATGGGGGCAAGTGCGTGGCTTTCGTGGGCTTTCTCCTGGATAAAGGGCTGGGATAACTGCATGTTTTCTCTGTGCCTTCCTTTTTATTGGTCCATCCCCCCCCCCAATATAACATGAATGACACAGTTAGTTAGCTAATGAAGGTAGAGCCCTGGGTTAAACAGGTTTTGGAGATTTGGGGTGGGTGTGGCTGACTTCAGTGTGACCAGCTTCACTTATCAGCTGAGTACAGCCTAGTCCCTCACAGTCAATACCTGCTGCCTGTGTTTGCCATTCCTTCTGTGAGACATAACTGCCTCCCCTTGTCTTTTCCCCAGGCCTGAGCACATAGCCCTTTGGAGAAAGTCATTGATCTCTGGGTTTACACATTGATCACTCTTACTTCTTCCAAGTGAATCAAAACCACTGAAAGTCTTTCTGAATGTTCCCACTATGAAAACACACAGAGTGGGAGCTACAGTTCACCCGGGGTCTTGGAGAAGGCAGCGGCCAACACCAGCAGATGCACTTCTGCTAACTTATTTCTCTTTCATGATGCCCTTAGGAGGTGGTATCAGTGTGCCAGCTAACAAACCAAAAACAGACGCCCAGAGAGCTAATGTGCAGACATCACAGAGCCGGTAATAACAGTCATTACAGCTAACACTTGATTTTGCTACGTGCCAGAGTGTTCTAGCTATTTTTCAGAGACTTTACGTCAATAAGCTGGTTTAATCCTCACATAGGTCATAGGACCTTGGGGACCATCATGATCCCCACTTTATAGAGGAGGAAATGGGCGAAGCAGATTGCTCAAGGACCCACAGCTAATAATAAGAAAGTCCATGTTTGGAAGCCTGGTTATCTGCTCTGCTGGAGGTGAGACTTGAACTTCCGACACCAGCATACATTCTTAATGGTCTGACGTTGGCTCTGTGTGGCTTCCCCCACCCCTAGAAACTTACCTGACGGCTGTGTCCTGGGCTGGATAGGTTTGAAGGGCTGGACTGGGACAAAGCTAGGCTGCTATTTTTTCCAACCTGAAAGACACCGTGAACTCCCATTCAGACACCGAGGCAACTCAGGAAGACCCTCTGATGCCGTATGTTGGCAGGGCAGGGGAGGAGGGCGGTACTACAGGTCTCACTCCCTCAATTACTCAGCGTGGATGCTTCCCACTTAAATGGCAGAAAAAGGGACAGCAGTTTATGGGTACTTTTAAGAGGTCCCTCTCCCAGAGCTCTTAATTTCACCCCTCAGATGTGCACACTGCAGGAGGCAGGGCTTATCCCTCTGTAGCTCAAGAGCCCACAAGCTCATGCATCTCTGAGCACAGTGCAGCCCCACCGTGTTTCTGGCCCTGGCTCCTCATGTCTGTCTGGCTAGGGGGTCCAGGATTCAGTTCTTCAGAAAACCAGTTATGCTGGGCTGCTCTTGCATGTGCAGGGAAAGAGGGGAAAGGGTACTTTGTCCTGCCTGGCAGGGTCCCTGGGATGGCAGGCCTGGGGTCATAGATGACCTCTCTTTGGGTCTGTCGTTGGTCCCTGGTGCGGTGGGCTCTGAGAAGAGCTGGTGCCAGGGTCCAGTCCCATGGTTCCAGCTCATTTGCACAGGGGGCTCTTGCCCCCAGCCTGCAAACAGCCCATCCACTATCTTTGCTCCTCCTTTGAACACAGGCACCCACTTTTCGCTCCCAGTACTGCTCTGTGCCCCGTTTAATACCTTGGAGGAAGTCTGGGGCCTTTTACTTCCCAGACACAGTTAGGAGAACCTGAGAGTTCTCTGCAAGGCACAGAGTCTCCTTTTGGATTTCTTTGTGAGGCAGGATCTCGTGTAGCCCTTGGCTGGCCTGGAATTCACTATGTAACTAAGGACAACCTTGAACTCCTAATCCTCCGCCTTCCCATTGCCATACCTGGCTCTCATCTTAGGTTTCTCGAGCTTTCCTCTCTGCGCCCTAATAGAATCAACACAGCTGCCAGAGGCCTTTGCCTTTTCCTAAGACATGGAAATGCCCAGGGGTGAATGCCTTCTCTCAGTTGCCTGGTGACAAGCATCGCATTATCACCGTGTTGAGGGTTGGGTGCAGCGTGCACATTCTCTGGGAGGCTCGTGGGCTCTTCTGCTGCTAGCTCTGCTGACTCACCATGCCGACTAAGCATTTCAGACAGTAAGGGAGCCAAGCGGCCAGCACTCAATACTTGACAGCACTTCAGGCTTGACAGAAAGACCCAAGAGCCCAGAGTCAACGCCTGGGTTTAAGTCCCTGCTCCACTGTTCGCTCGCTGTGTGACTTTGGGAAGCTCGTGTAAGCTCTCTATGCTTTGCTTGGCTCATGTATATAAAAATGGGTTAATAACAGGTTAGGTACTGAGTTCCTGGATCTCAAGGGTTTGGGGACAGGGACCATCAGTGACATGTAGTCAGCCAGTAGAACTTTATCTAAAATGAGGAAAGCAAGACATCTTTGCTGCAGCAGGTAAGATCGACAGGNNNNGGAGGGGGGCTCCACCTGTTGGCTCCCCCGCGGATTCTGCTCTTACTCCCAGCCTGTTCACCCTCAGCCTGCCTTTTCACAAGACCCCCAGTGTATCTGTGCGCATGCATTCCAGTATAAGAAGCTGTGTGCCTCCTTCTGAGTCTACAGAAGATCCCAGATAGCAATCCAGTCTCCCAGGTAGGGTCAGGAGGGTGCCAGCTAGACGTGACATTAAGTGACCCACGTCTCACCGTGGTCAAGGCTGCAGTTATCTGGCCCTTGCTCGTGTGTGTGCTTGTGAATCCCTCCCAGATGGTGCTCTCCTTGGGGCTTTGCTGAATGTCTTACATGGTGACACAAAACAATGGTTCTCAACCTGTGGATCGAGGCCTCTTGAGGGGGTGGGGTTGCAGATCAGACACCATGCACATTCTGACCCATAAAAGTAGCAAAATTACAGTTATGAAGTATCAAGACAAATAATTTTATGGCTGGGGGTCACCACAACATGAGGAACTGTATTAAAGGGTCATGGCATTAGGAAGGTGGTGACCCAGCGCCAGGGCATTAATGCATCTCCTCTCTCTCTCTCTCTCTCTCTCTCTCTCTCTCTCTGAAGTTCCCATCCCTAAGCGGGGCTGGTCTTAGGGTCCATTAGTTCCCTGGTGAAGGGTGGTTCTCAAAGCCCACTCAGAGGAGACTGAGGAACCTGGGGTCCTTCCCTCCAGCTCTGAGCTCCCAACTGGTAGAGGGTTGTCCTCAGCAGCTCTCCCAGGCTGTGCAAGTAGCCCGAATTTGGGGAACAGGAGCAGAGTTCAAGCAAAGATACAGCTATTCTTTGGCCAGCCACACCTCCCAGCTTCCCTATAGTGCACACTCTTGCAAGCAACCTGGCACTGAGTGCTTGCTTCTCTTGCTAGCTCTGCCTTGCTGGGTCCAAGGGGCACTTTTGCTTTAGGAAGGGAAGGAGGTTGAGGCAGCCTGAGGTGAGGACAATCACCTGGAAGCTGGGAGATCAGGCTGCCACTCTCCAGGGGCAGGGGGCCCTGACATCATTTAACCATTCTGGGTCTCAGGCTGGTCATGAGGGGATCCAACAGATCAGATCAAACTTCTTAGCAAGAAAAGGCTTTAATGAAGTCGTCCTCGGAACCTCAGGCTATGAAACAGACAAAAGGAATGGGGGAACTCAGAGCCTCTTTGGGTCCCAGTTTACCCATCTGTAAAGTGATGACCATTTTGTGCCTCCTGTGCTGGGCTGGCATGAGGACTAAAGGAAGTGAATACTGCAAAGTGCTGCGCACAGGGACCAGCAAAGGGCAAAGGGAGGGTCTTACTGACTGTAAAGTGCTACGCACAGGGACCAACAAAGGGAGGGTCTTACTGAGAACCCTCAGAGCAGAGGAGGCACACTGCCTATGGGGAACCTGGGGAAAGGAGCCATACTTGTGTTACCTGCCTGAGCCACCTGGCCAAGCAGGGGCACTGCCCAGCTCCCCCTGCCCCCCAGAGCCGATGAAGGCAGTGCCAGGATCTCCCTTACCTGCCGAGAGGAGGTGCTGTTAACGGGATCGGGCACCGGTGCAAGCAGGCTGGGCAGGTTCTTTTTGTGGACACTATTCATACCAGGCATTTTAGTGATCTTACAGGCTTTGCTACTAGGGCTTGAATTCTTACGCTTTTTTCCTTCTGATTTGTCAAAAGAGAGGGGCAGAGAAGACACGGCGTTGTGTGAGGCCAGAGAGAGGTCCCCCGCGTGGAGCGCAAGGGAGGGCACAGAGAGGGGACAGGGGCCACTGCTGCCACCCACAGCGCCCACCTGTCTCACTATGTCCATGGGGCTGCTGGGCAGTGAGGTCTGTCCTGAGGGCTCCAGCTTGGCACTGAGTGGGCTCACCCCGTTATTTGCGTTGTGCACAGACAGACTGTTGTAGGGAGGGGCTGCCTGATAGGAGTTCAAGGAGGAACTAGCGTTCAAAACGCAGTTCTTTTTGTGGGGCCCTGGCAATGGGGATGAGAAGGAAGCCTGCAAGGACAAGGAGGAGGAGGAGGAGGAGGAAGTCGAAGACTGAGGCTTCCTCTTTTTGTTACTTGGAGATTCGTCGCTACGAGCTGACAGGTCTTTGACTTTTGAGGATTTGCTGGTTTTGGTTTTGGATGGCTTGTGGGACGGGGAAGGAATGACAGCTGGTATCGGGGACACGGTGGAGGGGGCCTTGAAGGTTGAGTCCATGATGCTGAGGGTTGCAGCCACATGGGGAAAAGCTGTGGTGTGGGACATGAGGACGCGTGGGTCCGGCGATGCCACAAAAGCCGCATCTGAGAGCATGGCGGATGTCATTATGTAAGAAGAGGTGAGTCTCGAGCTGATGGGAGCTGAAGGAAGATACACAGCACTGGGGTTGCTGAAAGGCTGCAAAACGGATGCTGGAACAGGGGTGGTGATGTGGGCTGCTGGCGAGGGCATGGGGCTATCTGCCGCAGGAGGGATCTTCCTAAACACGAGAGAAGAGCCAAAGAGAAACAGTGAGACGTCGGGCGGGCATCGCCTGGGCGGGGGCCGGGTGAGCTNCGGGTGAGCTTTAATCGGCAGGGCTACAGAGGACACCCGGTAGGACCAGACTATGGAGAATGAAGTCTTGACGGATGGTGAGAAGTGGAGGGTGGCTCTTTCCTACGCTGGCCACTAAAGCAACATCAGCACCTGTCTCCACGCCTCAGACCCTGCTCGCTGTGCCGAGCGACTGAAGACTGGTTGATCTGGGTTCACCAGGAAACGGCAAATGCTGTCAAGACTATACATATCCTGAGCAGTCTCCCCGACCTCACGCACCGTTAGCAGTGCCGAAAGTGGTTTTCAGTGAGGAGAAAAGGGCTCGGCCATCTGGGCATGCCCCCTCTGCTCACTGCAACCTCTTCCATCCCTCTTTCCCATGCTACGTTTGGCTGGAGATATTTTGAAAAGAAACCATCTCCTAACTTGTCGGCGTCCTTTTCTGTGTGCTACCCAATGCCTCTGGCTACTCCAAAGAGAGGCATTTCTATTTTAGCTCACGGCCACTGGATTGTGGTGGCACGGAAAGTCAAGAACTTGGAAAATGATATCAAGTTGCCCATGCCTCTCTCCCTCACTCTGCTTCAGTGGGGTTGACACACAGCTGCCCTATAAGTCTTCCTGCTCCTGGGCTGGGAAAAGGCGAGAGTTCTGGACCAGGGTGCCCAGAGGGGATCAGGAGGCCAGCCTGTGAGCAGGGGCTCAGAGAGCCACTGCTTTCTTGATTGGCTTTCTTAGAACTGATGGGGGATGGAGCCTAAGGGCGAAGTCTGTGGACTAATGCCAGCACCAGGCAGGCAGGGTATCTTAAGGCCTCTGCATGTATTTTTGTTTTTCAGACAGTCTCACTATGTAGCCCCAGTCTTGAATTTGTGGTCTTCCTGCCTCTATGTGTGGGATTACAGGTATGCGAAAGCACCTAGCCGTAAAACCCTCTGCCTTCTGGTGGGTGCTGTAAATGGCTCCATGTGCATTTTATGACTTAGGTCCCAGCAGATATGGGATCACAGCCCACTCCTGATTATGAAAGAAGTAAGTGGTATTAGAAGCCAGAGAATGCTTTGTTATTTTCTGCAGAGCTCTCTGCTTGCTCTGCAGTGTGTCTTCAGGAGATTTCCTTCTCTGAGGTAAGCTCCTTTTCTCAGGAGGTAAACTTGAGGCATAGGGCAGATGGGCCTCGCATTGTCCCTTCTCCTCCTCAGGCCACCTCCAGCTGAGAAGAGGCCTCTTCCTGGCATTCCCCTCTGAGGATCATTTGTCTGCCCCTTGTAGTAGAGCCTGAGGCTTCCATCTCTAGGGTGGAACCCAGCGGCATCCTTGAGTGCCGAAGCACAGTGTCTCTGAAACTGTCAGACCAAGGAGATCAAATACAAAAGTGTTGCCAAACCCAAGGCAGTCATGATGGCGTCTGAGAACTTCCTTCTTCTCCAGCCCCTGGGGACCTCAGAGCTCCTGCCATCCCTAAATAAGATGTTGCACAGATAGATCCCGGCTGTGATGAATGAATGAGGGTTATGGACAGATGGATGAAGGGGAGGAGGATGGGAAGGCAGGGTGATCTCAGCAGCAACACAACTGGTTCATCAGGGACTATGCATGCTGGGCAGGGGTTCCCATGGAGTCAGGCCCTGGAGGTCTGCACACATCCTCACAACTGTCTGGCCCTGCACAGCCTTTCCCTGAGAGGGTGGGGGCACTAACAACTCCTCTGCTGTCTTTGTGACCCTACTGCAATACTGCAGATGCCCCTGCCGCTGCAATGTGCTCCCTAGGGGAATTTACAAGTCCCAGGTCATTAATTTTCTTAAGGAGGGGTGGGGCTTCACTTCGGGACCTTCAATGTCACGTCCCGCATGTTGGGAATCTTAATGTCCCAATTTATATTTTGCTCATTAAACAGTATACATACTTCAAATTCTGCAGACAGGCAGAATTGAAGTCCTAAATCTTACTTGGCCCCTGCTCAAGATTGGAATGGCTTCTGCTATATTTTGTAGACCTTACTTTCTTCTCCTCTCCAACCCTCATTGGTAGAAGTGGGAGGCGGGGCTGTCCCTGCGAGCTTTGTCCCCATGCTAAACTGTTTCAGTGTTCCCTAGGTGCTCACTGGTAGGGGGTTTCACCTTTGTGGGGGGCCCCTGACTTAGGCTTTGCACCCTGGCCTACAGGAAGTCCCGCATAAAAGCCCAGAGATGTAAATACACTCCTGACAGCTCCCGTCCTCCCCTTGCCAGCTGCCGTGAAGATCCAGATGCTGACCTGGCTGAAAGAGAATACTGTGTTGGCGTCTCCTGATGCAGAGTTAAATGCTTGTTAAAGAAAAAAGAGTCTTGGCCGTTCCTTTTCTTCCTAATGTCTTCCATGCCCCCATCGGCTGCCATCCCTCCAGGTTCGGGCCCATCAGTGCCTGGAGTTTGGGCCCCGAGGCTGAGAGGGCAGCGGGGTGCTACGCTCTCCAGGGTTGACACCCAGGCAGCCCCAATGTTGCTCAGTGACAGCAGATTGGTTAGGCAAGTCCTGAACAGAGGGGAGGGACCTGATGCCCTGTGGCTCGGGCTTCTGTGCCTGAGGAGGAAAGGAACATGGAGCTTGAGCTGACAGTATACCAGCGCGCGAAATACAGACCAACTCATTCCTTCCACGTGCCAGGGATTCACACTTCCGTAACACGGNTGCCGTGTTTGGAAGCTAAGGCAGAGGGCCCGGTCATCCGATAACCAAGAACTACATGATCCCTGTGCAGGACTTTCTGAGATCCTCAATGCATACAAACAGGAGCTAATGATGCCCTATAGAGAGGCAGGGCAGTCACCCGCGTGGGAAGACATGATAAGCTTCTCTTTCGGCCCTTTCCTAGTTGGTATAACAACATCTCTATATATAGCCCCTGTGAGAAACAAGGGGGGCTCAGGTCTGTGTGTGCGGAGGGGCTAAGGTGACAGAGCTGCCTTGGGAGAGGAGAAGGCTGTAGGTTCTGTTTCCTGTTTGCCAAGGTGTCCTGTGGCCTCTCCTGGGCCTCACTGGGCAGGCCAGGGTCTCAAATGCTTTGGGGCCCTAGTCTGACACGATCCATCTTTTAACGGAGTACATGCCAAAGCTCCCTTAGGAGGAGCGTGGGGTGGGGACACTCGGAGCTCGGCTAATAGGGACAAAGTGGAGCTTCTTGTCTGCCATGGTTGAGAGGGTCCAGGCTCACTGTGACTTCTGAAGAGCATCCTAGGTGTCTCCCCTTTCTGTAAGTCCCTGTAGAGTGTAAGTGCATTGGGAAACGGTGTAGACACTGGATAATAAGGTGCAGGTTAGAGAAAGAGAAGGAGAGGTGAGGAGAGGGCCCTAGGGAGATGGGAAGGGCCAAAGACAAACTTAACCCACTTCACAGCACCGTTCAGAAGCTGCTCTTTTAGACAACTGGACACAGTTTTTAATGAGAACAGCAACTAGCTAGAAATTGGTTTGTAACCATTATGAAAATTTTACTATTACTCCTGAACCCTTAACATCACAAACAGAAGCATATTCTTGACATCTTTAGATAATCTGAGAAACAATTAAAAAAAAAGCAAAGGCCTATAATCCCATGGAATAGACAAGATCTTACCTAAGATCCTTTTCAATTGGTTGAGAAGGTTACCAACCCAACCATCCCAAGAAGACAACCCAAACAGCACATTATAGGTACTCTATAAAGCTGTTCATTAGCACGGATCAGGAACCCTGACAAGCCAAGTGCTGGGGCTTGTCCACAGGGTTCGGGCTCAGATAATGGCAGGGAAACTGTCAACTTAGGCTGCAAAGAAACGCTCACTTACTTCCACATCTGTGAATTCAAGTGTTTCTCTACCATGGAGTTTAGTGCGAACCGAAACCGATCCCATCTTCTATCAAACACATAGTACCCTCGTCCCATGAGGCGGCTCCCGAATGAGCAGAACTATGAAGGGAGAAAAACGTTTTAATTTTGATTACAGGTTAATAAGCCAATATGAAGCACACAGAGAAAAATAACATTTGCGTAAGAACACACAGGGGTACAATTTTACTCAGAATAAAATAAGCGACTGGTACTGAAGCCAAAAATATTTCTGTGGTGCGGTCGGTGGAGCTGTGGATCCTCGGCAGAGCCTCGCATTTAAGCCAGCGATCGCGCCACTTGGAGAGTCACACGTGTCACCTCTAAGATGGAGCCAGTGTTTTAGGACAGAAAACAAGAGAACAGCTACATCTAGAGAGACTTTGCAGCTCCAGCTCTTCATCACACGACCCATTTTCTGCAGGAACACAGGGTTCTCTGCCTGCCTCCCTTTCTTCCGGGAAAGAAAATGAATGACTCCTCCTGCCTGAGGCCACAGAGCCAACCGCTTCCTTCCTCCGGGAGCTACCCTTCCATGCCAGTCCCAACTGCATCGGCACCATTTCATTTATTTTTATGTGCTTTGGTGCTTTGCCTGCACGTAGGTCTGTGTGAGGCTGTCAGAACTTGGAGTTACAGACTGAGCTGCCATGTGAGTTCTGGGAAGTGAACTTCCTCTGTGAGAGCAGCCATTGCTCTTAACCGCCGAGCTATCTCTCCAGCCCTTAAAACACGTCTGCCGTTATACAACAAAGAAAAAAACTCTGTTCCAGAGTGATACATTGAGACCGAGTCCTGAAACTCACTGTGCAGACCAGGCTAGCCTCTAATTTACACAGATCCACCTGCTTCTGCCACATCTGCCCTCTCTTTATCTGCTCTCCTAAGATGCCCGGGGTGCACCACCCCTCTGAGCCCTTACCCAGTACCCTCTGCCTGATGTTTCCCTCTCTTGCAATTACGGTCCTACCCTATGATGCTCAACTTACAATTCTCATTGCTAATGGCCTCGTCTGACCGATCCTCCCACTGTGGACACAGACAACACATCCTACCGTATATTATATTACATTTCACTTTGACTCATTCTACTGTAGATGTAATTACATATGTGGTGGCTACTAATGTTGAAAGTGTGGGGACTTCATTCTCTTCCTCCTCAGTCTAAGGATCACTGAGATTAGGAATTAAAAAAAAAAGAATTTTAGGATTTAGGAAGCTGAGGCAGGAGCATTAATAGTTCAAAGCCAGCCTGAGCTACACAGTGAGAGGATCTAAATTTTTTTTTTAAAGTGGACTGGAGAGAAAAGGTTCCAAAGAAATGTCTAAAATAAACCACTGCATTTAAAACTTGCGACTGAAATATCAGGAACGTAGTAAGCACTGGCTATAAGGCAGGACACCTGAGGGCCAGTAGACAGAAATGTAAGAAGCAGTCTCTGGGAAGGTGACATTTGCTGGTACCTTCCCCCCACCCCCAGGCCTCCAGCAGCTCCATGGATGCAAGCCCAGACTCAGTGCTGGATTGGCACCCATTCCACAAATGCGTCTTGGACCTAGCCTTTGGAGCCGTTTTCAGGAGGATCTAACTGCAAGGTCTTCCATTTGTTCTGCTTCTGCTTGAGCTGTTTGTGGGGGGTGGTATTAAAACCTTGCTACCCACAAAAACTGATACCACAAATTACTTACTACAGCAAGTTCTTACTGACCAAGGAAGAAAACATACAGGGGAACTCTTCAGCACAGAAGCTGGCCTCCACCTGTCTGAGGGAGCTGCTGCTGCGGTAGCCATCACCTCCTTTCTCGTCCCAATTGCTAAGGACACATTGAGCAAGGATTTATTACAAAAAAAATGATTTAATGTGTCAATTGGCCATGAGAATAAAAGGACAAAGCAAAGACACAAACCCACAGGTTTTTACATTTTAATCAGCAATACATTAAGGGCCTATGAATGTCCTGTGAATGTGGCTAATCTTCTATAACAGCTTGCCCTGTGGACAGACGTCTTGATGCTCTCCAGAGCCTGACTCTTTCAGACTCGGAAGCTGGAGGCCCCTTTGGTTTTGGCTTCCGGTGTATCTAATAGCACTTAGATGTGAAGCCAGAGAGAGAAGCTGGCACCGTGTGCCTCTGGCAGAGTGACAGACCTCTCTGCTGTGCCGTCATCTCCAGCGTCCTGACTTAACGAGGCCCTGTCTTCCTGCTAACACAAGTGCACTTCTGACTTGACACCTTGTGCGCAGCAGTAACAGAGAAGATGTGTCTCCTGTCAGACCTCGGAATGAGGCACAGCTGGGTCACCACACCGTTCTTTCTCTCCCACCTGCCAGTGCAGCAGTAAACGCCATGGCAGACTTGTACTGCATACACAGAGATGTCTGCTGGGGTTTCATGGGAAGCTCTTGTTTTGTGATGAAGAAAGCACAGCACCTTGGAAGACCCCTTTTCCCCTATGTCCTCTCTCTTCCCGTTTAGAATGTCGCTAGGTGCAGATTTGACAATGGAGCTGCAGGGGATGTATTAAACCATGAACAGCCCAAGGTATTTACAGATAGTAGAGAAGAGGTTGAAACAAGATTGCAAGGGCACCGACTTCTAGACTTCTTACCATGCGAGATAATGAAATGTCCCTTGTGTGAATATGGAGACGCTGGGTTTTCTACAACTATAGGCAAAATCATTACAGCGGGTCCCTCAGTATTTCTGTTCTGGCACAATCTCAGGTTATAGGTGAGACAAAGGTCAACATCATCTCCAGAAAGGGGAAGTGGCTTACACGGAGGAGAAGGGGCCAGCCTTGTCTTCCAACAGGATCGGTTTCATTGATTAAAGCCCCTGAGGCTTGAGTCAATCAGAGTTAATCCTTCAGACTCAGAGACCACATGTTCCCAGGGCCCCCAGCACTGGGATGGGTGGCTGTGGGTCCCACCTGCCACTTCCTTTCTCAGGGGGTTTGTGAACAAGCTTCCAACCAATGCCTTAATTTCCCCTCTGGCATGGATGACCATCTGAACCGCTGAGACGTGCTGCTTCAGACAGCTTTTGTTAGCAAGCCACCAGGGTGTGTGTGAAACACTGCCCTTGCCACCAGCTCTGCCGCTGTGTGGTCATACCGCTTACTAACAACCATCAAACAGAGGAATCGGGGAGACTGAACCTGAGTTGCTGCTCAGACAGCTTCAAGAGCAGGTGTGTCTGCCCAAGTCTTGCCCAGAGGCTCTGTTTTCAGACCTGCAAAGTCAGGTTGGCTACCAAGGACGCCAAGCAATCTTAAAAGATCACAGCCAGTGGGGAGCCCCTCCCTTTCCTTCCCTGGTCAAGGGCATCTCTAATTCCATTCAGCCTTTGGGAAAGCCTTTTGAGGACCCACTACTATGTAATTTCCTTAGGAATTTAGGCCTCTGTTTAGGCCTTGCCATCACCAAGTTGCCTTCGAAGCACAGGCGACCCAACGGGGACGGGACAGAGGAGGCCTACCGCGAGAGGTCTGGGGTGGTGTGCGGAGAACTGACAGTCTAACTTCTCAGACTCCTCGGCTCCGTCCATCTCCCCTTCATCGCTGGACAGTCGGCTGGCAAGGTCAGCTCCAGCTGGGGGCAGAGAGGGCTCCGGAGTGTAGGCGCTGTGATTCGAAGATGTACTGCTGCTTATGCTGTTTGCAGATGACGGTCTAAGGGCGGGAGGGAAGAAGACATGGGTTTTCTTGAGGAAATCAGAGCCACCGATTCCACGCCACCAAAAAGCGGTCCTCCCACGATGCCGGGAAGGGTGGGCCAATGGCAGTTTCCTACAAAGGAAAGAGTAAGCTCTCAGGGCTAGGCAGCTCTCTACAATGGCCCTCGAGGGTTAGGTGCTCGTCCTCTGGCTGGCAGCCTCTGGGTACAGTACAAGACCAAGGGAAAATCTCAAGTGCAAGCCCGAGATGTGAGCTTATCCAGAGCCTGTCTTCAGTGAGTCAGCGACACATACTCACCGTCGACCAAGTGTTACCATCGCTTGGCTTACATCCTTCCAGACTTCCTTAGTGTACACACATGAGATTTTCAAGAACCTATACCCACTTTTTCAGCAGGAACAGGATTTGAGACAGGATCTCATGTACCCCAATCTCTGAGCTCCTGACCCTCATGCCTTTGCCTCATGAGCACTGGGGTCCTAAATGTGTGCCATCATGCCCAGTTGACGCAGTTTTGGGGATCAAAGTCAGGGCTTCAAGCATATTAGGGACGTATTCTCCCAACTGAGCCACGGCCTACTAGCCCCAGCCCTTGGGACAGATTTGTTTTAAAAATTATTATTTTATACGTATGAGAATCTTGTCTGTCACTTGTGTGTGCCTGTGTCTGAGAGAAAGCAGAATCATCTGGAATTTGAGCTATAGGTGGTTGTGAACTGCCATGTAGGTGTTGGGAATTGAACTCAGGACCTCCGGAAGAGCAGCCATTGCTTTTAACTACTGAAATGTGTCCAGTCTGAACACATTTTTTAGAACTTAGTGATGTAGAACTCCTTTTGTATATTATCATTTTTTAATATCTCCCAGTAACATTTAATATCAATGGCACAATTTATATAGCTAAATCCTAAACATTTATTTCTAAATTTCTGGAAGGTTCTTGGGTAGTAGGTTCAGCCTATCATGGCAGGACCACCTTGTCCTGCAGGATAAATGTGACCTGGAATCAGTTAAATACATCTTGGTTATACAGAAAAACAGCTTTGTTTATTTATTTACTTACTTATCTGTTATTTAGAGACAGGATCTCTATATAGCCCTGGTTGACTTAGAACTCTCCGTGTAGACTAAGCTGGCCTCAGACTCACAGAGAAGTGACAGAGGAGACCTACTGCAAGAGGTGTGAGTGCTGGGATCAAAGACATAAAACAGCATGCCTGGCAAAACGTGTACCATAAGCTGGCCTTGAGCTCATGAGCCTGCTGCCTCCGCCTCTTTAGCATGCCCTACTGGCTTGTGCCACCACAACCAGGTTTTCACTTTTCAGAGAAGTCTTTACTAGGGAAATGCCATCGTCTATGCTATTCAAAAGACACTAACAAAAATGCATTATAATAAAATCTCAAAATGTCAAAATCAGGATAGGTAAGTTTTCTTCAATATGTCGCTACTTCCCAGTATGTAGGGGAATTTTTATTAAAAAAAAATGAACTTGGACATAAAAAGAGAGTGAGCAGTGCCATCCTGTATGTAAGAAAGGGACTGAAGGATGTCCTGATTTCTTCTTTTTATTTTTTCTCAGTTTTATAGAGATGTATTAAGATAACAGGGTCTTGTGTAACCCAGGATGGACTTGAACTTGCTGTGTAGTGGAAACGACCCTGATGACCCTTTGCTACCCAACAAGTGATAGGAAGAAGATAGGCATGGGCTATATGTGCATCCTGTGAAATTATTATTTCAATCAAGTTAGTTAAAAAATTAACATACCTATCATTTCTTAGAGTTACCACCTGTCATAGTCTACTAGGAATTGAACCAGGGCTTTGGGAAAGCTAGAGAATGGTCTAACACTGAACTATAACTCCAGCCATCTTTTTCCATTTTATTCTGAAGCAGTTTCGTTAAGGCTGGTCTTGAACCCACTGGGTACCTTAAGCCAGTCTTGAGCCTATGGTTTTCCTGCTGGGGAAGACCTTGAACTCCTGAATCTCCTGCCTCTACCTTTAAAGTGCTGGGATTACAGGTGTAAGCTAAGAACCCTTCCTCCAGCATTGCATTCTTTTTCTTTTACATAAATTCTCTTTACAATTAGCCCAAGCTATCCTTTGAAGCCACAGCCTCCTGGTACAGCCTGTGGAGTGCTGGGATTACAGGCAACAGCTACACCCGGCCCCACATTTCTTTACGTATTCACCCACAAGCAGACACTTAGCTTGTTTTCATATTTTGGCGATAGTGAATTATTCTTCAATAAACACCAGAGTGCAAAGCTTCCGTTAAATGAAGTATAGGAATCACAGTCCCTCACCAGCTTCCCTCCCGAGATTCCATAACTAAAGGTACTTAAGGGGTTTTTAAAGAGGCAAGAAAGTCAAAGAACAGAGAGCAGCAGAAAGATGGTTGACCGTGACCCTGAATCCACATGGCCTCTTTTTAATTTGTCTGCTAGGGATTGGCTTAGGAGAGTCGCAGAAAATCAAAGAACATTTATCGTGCGTGTTTGTGTGCGTGTGTGTGTGTGTAAAAACACAGGAAATCCCTGTCACATGTGTGTGAAGGCAGGAGGGAGTCTGTCTCTTCAACTCAGTTTTCCTATCAACCTAAAACTGCTTGGAATATAAATGATATCTAAGAGGATGTGCACACAGATGGAGTGGTCTCAGCTTCATCCGGACCCTGCAGCTGGATGTACCTGGGACAGCTGTGGCCATCTTGCTACAAGATTTGAAAGATAATTCGAAGGATAATTTTTTTCTATTTTAAAAGGTGAGGGGGAGCAAAGAGGGCCACTTTTGAGCCAGGGTCAAAAGCACTGGCTGCTCGTGACCTGAGTTTAATATTCGGGAGCTACATAAAGGCGGAAGGAGAGAACAGACTCCACGGGGTACCGCTCCCCCAACACACACATGAGAAAAGAAGAAACCCATCTCTGGGGATTGGCACCCCTCACCTGTGGATTCCTTGTCACATTCGGGACACATCATAAGGACAGAAGTGTCGATAGCTCAGGGATCTGCTATTCCCACCTGAACTGATACACGTCTGAGCAGGTTTTCATAGACATTTAGACAGTGTGGCTGGGGATAGGAAGCCTGGTACCTACACCTACTGAGGGCTGCAAACCCTCCTGTTTAAGGCAGTAAGATAAGGAGTTCGAGGCCAGCCTAGGCTACGCATTGAGTGTAACCCTACCTCAACAAAGAAAAAAAGTAAGATACAGACGAAGACGAAACATAGCTGAATGCATGGTTGGTTTCCACGCAGGTCATCTACCAAATGCCACCATGCCTGGCAGGACCCAACTTTCTCAGGAGAAACAAAGGTCAGAGAAGGTGAACTGGAGAGGCCACAGACACAGGCTTGCAAGCATGTCAGGGAACAGGAGTGAGGCGCAGGCTGCAGACAGAAGCCAGGGGCTGTCCCCCAGGTGTCTAAGCCGGCCCAACATCAAGTAGCATTCCAGCTGCAGGGAATCTTCCTGACCTTGGGCCTGGTGACCAGATGCTCTCTTGGGTAGCTCCACATGGAGGCTTCCTGCCAGCTTGCTGGGACCTCTCTTCCAGGTGTGCATTGTCAGCGATAGCCTGGCATCTCTAGAGCAGCCTCCAGTGTGAAGCTGACAAGCCAAACACAAAAGACAACAGTGCATAAACGAAACACCTGTAGTGAGCCAGGGAAAGAGGAAAAGCTCAAAACCTGTCTCCAAGTCTATTAAAATGCTATCTCCCCATCGAGAGAGAGGAGTGAGGATCAGTGGTATAGCTGAGCACTTGCTTGGCATACAAAAGGCCCTGGGTTTGGTCTCCAGCACAACCCGCTCCTCAAACCAAAGACAAACAAACAAAGGAGTGAATCACTTCAGAGAAATGCCTATCTTGTGAAATTATCCAAGAAAAATGAGATAAACTGGGCACGTCGGCCCAGGCCCACAATCCCAGCTACTCAGAAGGCGGAGGCAGGGGGATCACGGGCTTCAGGTCTACAGAGAGACCCAGGGATGGTCTGAATAAGAATGGCCCTCATGGGCACACAGATTTGTATTCTTAGTCACCAGGCAGAGGTGCTATTTGAAAGTTAGAAGCATGAGGCAATGTGGCCTTGCTGGAAGACGGACGTTGCTAGAGATGGGCTCTGAGGTTTCAAAACCTTATGCCAAACTCAGGGTCTCTCTTGGCATACGGATTAGGATGAAACTCTTAGCTACTCCTTCAGCACCACACTTGCTGACAAGATGAGAATGGACTGAACTTCTGAGACAGTAAGCAAGCCACTATTAAATGCTTTCTTTTATGAAAGTTGCCTTGGTCATGGTGTCTCTTCACAGCAAAAGAGCAGTGACTAAGACAGACCCTGTTTTGTTTTGTTTTGTTTGAGTTAGGGTCTCTTGACATACCCCTGGTCATCCTGGACCTCCCCATGTAGACCAGATTGTCCTCAAACTCACAGAGACCCTCCTGCCTCTNNNNCTGTGTGGCGGGATTATAACTGTGCCGCCACCCCTGACTGAGAGCCTATCTTATAAATAAAAGGCTGGCAGGATGGCCCAGTGATTAAGAAAGTCTGGTGTTATAAGTGTGAGGAAGCTACGGATCCCAGCCCGCATGAACAAGCTTGGTGGGGTCCTGCAGCCCCAGCATCACATGCGGTGAGGACAGAATGATCATGAGGGCTCACTGGCTGCCAGTCTTGCTGAAAAATCTGAGCTCCAAGGTTCAAAGGGGGACCCTCCCTCAAAGGAACAAGGTGGGTAGCAAGAGGAGGCCACTGATGGCCTCTCTGGCCTCCAAGTACACACACACACACACACACACACACAATCAATTAAAAATAAACTACAATCTTTCACAAAGAATAACAAGCAATTTAAAGAAAAAAAAGTAAACTAAAAGATCAGAAAAAAAATGCCCAGCATTCAACTAAGAAGAAGACAAGAAATGGGAAATACAGACAATAATGGAGCAAAAAAGTATCTAAGATGCAACAGGAAAACATCCTGGGAGAGGACAGGTATTTCCATATCGCATGGATCTACCAAGTACCCACTTCAACCAACTGAAAAGGAGCTACAGCCAGAGAGCTGTCTGTTGCCTGAGGTGTGATGGCGTTCTTGGAAGGCAGAGGCAGGAGGATCTCAAGCTCGAAGCCAGCCTGGGCTGTCCTGTGAGACTCACTTTCCAAAAAGTGAAAGTAAATGATAAAAATTAGACACATTAGAGACACCCCTGAAAACTTTCAGTGCCCCAGGCTATGGAGGTATAAGTTTGTCAGGACAAAGAGATAGGAGTCAGGATGTTAGACTTCGTGGCAGAGACTCCCTATGCCAGCCATCGATGGGAAAATGGCTTCGAAATTCTGCAGGAAAATGATTTCCAATCTAGTTGTATACTCAAAGAGATCATCTATTCAGTGTTAATGCAGAATGAAAATGTGCTTGCTGGATAAGGACTCTAAAATTGATCTCCCACGAACCTCTTCACGGGCAGCCACCTAAGGAACTTCTCCATCAAAGCAGAGAAGCAAGGCAGAGACAGGAACGTGGCAGGAGCCAGGAGCCGGCACAGCTGAAATACACCCACCCCACTGGCAGGAGCGGCTGTTTTTTCTTCTGAGCCCTCTGGCACTATTTGATTTTTGAACTATGAACCCATATATAACTTTGATAAAAATGAAGTTTAATTAAAGAAAAGATGGTTGAAACACTCGATAGTAAGTCCTAGTTGTCAGATAAAAGAGGGAAGGAAGTAGAGAGAGGAAATTAGTGAGGAGAGCGGAACAAGACCCAGAACTGACCGAATGGGCTCTGAGGTGGTCTGTGGGCATGCACACACACAGGAGCGCTGATGAGACTTCTCTCTGTATGTCTGTCTGCATCCTCCTGGGGATGACAGGGTGGGCATGCACACACACAGGAGCGCTGATGAGACTTCTCTCTGTATGTCTGTC
>LOEQ01002058.1:161250-181250 GCA_001685075.1 Bramus lutescens | reverse complement strand
TGCACACACACAGGAGCGCTGATGAGACTTCTCTCTGTATGTCTGTCTGCATCCTCCTGGGGATGACAGGGTGGGCATGCACACACACAGGAGCGCTGATGAGACTTCTCTCTGTATGTCTGTCTGCATCCCCCTGGGGATGACAGGATGGGCATGCACACACACAGGAGCACTGATGAGACTTCTCTCTGTATGTCTGTCTGCATCCCCCTGGGGATGCCAGGGTGGGCATGCACACACACAGGTGCGCTGATGAGACTTCTCTCTGTATGTCTGTCTGCATCCTCCTGGGGATGACGGGGTGGGGGACATTATTAGGGCCTCCAACTGAGTGCAGAACTCCAAGTGGAACCAGGAGAGGGTTTTTACCGGAAGCAGCCACACCTCAGAAGAAACAAGGCTTAGGAAGTGGTGGGAAGGAGTCACTAGAGTCTAGTGAGCAGAGCACCAAGGCGCATTCAAGATCATTCACTTGCTGTTCACTCTTTGCCCTCGACACCCACATCATCTGCCCTCTCCACCTGCCAGTCTGGCTGAAAGATCAAGTCTGTGATGACGGCTTTTTGTCCTGTGGCACTCTCTGAAGGAGCCTGGCGTCCATCTGTCTGAGTATTCAGGGTGTGAGAGTGATCTTAACACAGTCATTCTAAGGGTGAGGGGGACCACACATGTTCTTATCCTTGCCACACCCTGCTCTAAGTGAGGACTCAAGTGACAAAAGGAATGACACCACCTAAGCCTCGGACTCCACCTGCCCCTACCTCCCGCACCCTGGGATGAAAGGCATGCAGCGCCATGCTCCGCCAAGAATTGCAGTTTTGAGGTCTAGACTATATAGTAAATTTGAGGCTCAGCTGGGCTATATAGAAAGATCCTGTCTCCTCCCCACAAAACAAAAACAAATGGAGCTGGAGAGATGGCTCAGCAATTAACAGCACCTGTTCTTCAGAGGACCTGAGTTCAATTCCCAGGGCCCGTATTGAACAGATCACAACTACACACACACACACACACACACACACACTAAATAAACAGATNACACACACACTAAATAAACGATAGGTATATAAATAAATACAAATCTTAAAAAAACACAGATAAACAAAAACAAAAGAAGGAAATAATACCATCTGCATCTGTTGGCGTCAAGTCTCCGCACTGAGACATCACAGATGCAGAAGTCGAGGACAACAGAAGTGTGCCATGTGGCAAGAAGGCTCTCCCGATGCACTCCATCCATACCCCTGTCCTCACTGGGCAACCCACAGACCTTCTACCTGTCTCCACACCACTCCTGACGATGTAAGAGGGGCTGGGATTGACCACCTTGTACGTTAGTCTGGATGTGTGCAATATATCCAGGGCAACACCCGTTACTGACACTGGTTTCCACAGCCTGTCTCCCCTGCCTGCTACTCAGAGATATAGGCTGGGCCATCACAGTCCTGGTGGGCTCTGTGGTCCTCTACTTTCCGACAAGAGTGTGGATGCATTTGGCTGGGCTACGACCCATAACGCTTGGGCTCTCTGGGGGCAAGCAATGTGTTCCCTTAGAGGAGAGGACAAAGAAATGGAGTCTGTGGTTGTTATAATTTGGATAATTTGGATAAGGGCTCTCCCCCAAAGGCTCCTATCCTCTAAGTTTGGTTCCCAAGGCAGTGTTGTTGAAATGGTGGAACCTTTTCAAGGAAGATAACTAGATTACAAGGGCACCAACCTCCATATACAAGAAGGAGCCTGACCTCTCTCTGGTTTCTTTGCACATATGAGTGTTTGCTCTGCAGAAGGTAGTTTCCCTTCTGTGGTTCCACCAAGCACAAAGCAGCTAGAGAGGTTTTTAGCAAGGCTGGAGCCTGGACCAGCTGCTTGGACTTCCTAATCACCAGAACTGTGAGCCAGATGAACCTCTTTATACACTGCCTAGAGTCAGGTGATTTTATTTTAACAGGACACAAAATGACCACGTGATCACAGCTGGGGCATACTTGCTTACGTACACCACACGTGTGGCTGTACTCTTAGGGGCCAGAAGAGGGCATCAGAGCCCCAGGAATTTGAGTTAGAGTAGCTGTGTCCTGTCAGGTGAGTAAAGGAAACTGAATCCTGGTCCTCTGCAAGAGCAGTAAATGCCAACAGGTGTGGAGGCACTGGCCTTTCAGTCCAGCACTCAGGAGACGTGGCAGGTATGAGGTCAAGGCCAACCTGGTGTAGAGTAGGTTCCAGGATAGCCAGGGCTACATAGGGATTCTGTAGCACCCTATCTCAGAGAGGGGGAGAGGGAGGGAGGGAGGGAGNGAGAGAGAGAGAGAGAGAGAGAGGAGCGCTGCAAGTCATCTCTTCAGGCCCCTCGTTAAATTTCTATTAGCTCCATTTTTTGTACCCGGGCAACCTGAGGCTGGAGGGAATCTGAGCTGCACCTGATCTTATCTAGTTAGAGAAAGCACGGAGGTGAGGGTTCCGCTTCAATCCCTTTGCAACTCTTGTTATCTAATTTATGCTGTAACTCACAATGTAGCCCAGGCTGGTGTTAAATTCTTGATACCCTTCTGATTATGGAGACTGCAAGTGTGTGCCTTCGAGTCCAACTAAAGTTATGATTCCCAAGCTCAAAGACCCAAGTCTCTTTGTTAGCAATCCTTGACAAGAACGGGTTGCAGTGAAGGTCATCACAAAGTTGAAGAATAGCTCAGCAGTGGTGGCACACGCCTTTAATCCCAGCACACGGGAGGCAGACGCAGGTGGAACTCTGTGGGTTTAAGGTCAGAGTGAGTTTCAGGACAGCCAGGGCTGTTACACAGAGAAACCCTGTCTAAAAAAAAAAAATCCCACTCATGTGTGATATCTATCTTGTTAAACTTGTTAATATTGGTAGAATATCTATTGTATATATCATTTATAGGAGTAAACGTCTGCTCTTGGAGGTTTTGTGTGATTTTCATGTTAAATTCTGACCATCCTTTTCCACTTGACCGTACAGGATTTTCTTAACCTGAGGACTTTGTTCCCATACATTCATTCACTTTGGAAGAGTCCAGCTCTGTCCTAAAGGATGATCCCCTCATTAACATTTGCAATGACTGTTTCTTTTCTTTGTAAGACATTCATTTCAAAATGAAACTTATCCAGGTCTTCTGCTTCCTGATGAAAACATAAGTGGACATTCTCCTAAAACGCAAGGGACAAACCTGAGAGGACCCTTAAGGCTTCCTCCCTGTGCTGTTACTCCTGTTAACTCAGGACATCACTGATGAAGCGAGCCTCCGTCAGCTCAAGATTGCTGGAGACGTGTTTAATGAAAGAGTTCATGGGACATGCGTGTGGTCCGCACTCAGGTCAAAGCAGGATGATTGGAGAGATTCCGAGGTGAGCCTGGGCTACATGGGACCCCTTCTCATCCCCCAAAAGAGCTATCAACCTTGTGCTGCTTGAGGAATCATTGGAGAATCCCCCNTGGCTCTGGGTACACGCGGTTTCAGGTAGAGGCCAGTCTACCAGGGTGAGTTGTGAGGAAAACAATGTTCTCTAGCTACAAAGGAATGGAAAGTCACTCTACATAGCCCGCCCTTATCAGTCTCAGTCACTCATGGGTCAAATGAGGTCTAAAAATTCCTAGCATGTGCAGTGCTCAGGAGGACAGGAAACGGTGGGTGGTCCCACTCTGTGCCCTCCTGGATGCAAGTCAGCCATTGTTGTTAATGTACCCATGCTTTATAGTTGCCCCCTTAGTCAGTGGCCATTTTCAGATCAACTGCAACAGTGTAACAGTATATGAATTCAAGTAACCCTTACTTTATTTAATCAGGGTCCCATAGTGCAGGGTTTTATTACAATATATTTTATAACTGCTTTATTTTATTTTATTATTAGTTGCAGTGCCTAATTTATGCATTAGGTTTTATCATAGGAATACATGTATAGAAAGAAACATAGACTGTGCAGGGTTTGTTTTTAACTGCAGTTTCAAGCATCCACAAGGGATCTTGGAGAATGGGGCGCCTCTGCTTATACAGTCAAAGCCCAGAATTCTGGAATGGAGTTGTCTCCTCAACTCTAAAACAGGGGTAACACTTTGGCCAATACCTGGCTTCATAGTGGCAAGTAATTATAAAACGATCTTGCAAAGAAGGGGGTTGCAACAATATAAATGTCTACAGTGACAGAAGCCCTGACAGTTAATTTAGGAGTTTAAGTTAACTGGTAAAACTGTCTGCTCCCGAGTGCCTGGGGCTGGACTGGCCCATACTACAGAGGCGCTGTAGTAAGACACACAGCGTTCCCTCAAACTGCAACAGGAAGATCGGGAGCAACTGCTACCCAATAGATTTTCACTTGTTGTTGTTGTTGTTGTTGCTTGGCTTTCCGAAGCAGGGTTTCCCTGTGTAGCCCTGGATGACTTGGAACTTAACTCTGTAGACCAAGTTGACCTCGAAGTCACAGAGATTGGCCTGTCTCTGCCTCCCGCATGCTGGGATTAAATGTGTAGGCCACCAGCTCTGACCCAGCCCAGATAGACTGCTGCTTTAAAAGCCAACTCCCTGCTCTTTTCTAATGATGTTCTCTGAAAGCTTACTTGGTGGTTGAACAATGATCCTTTGGGACACATTCATGCATCTAATTATAAAAAAAAAATAGAAAATACCGCTATTTGTACTTCTTGCTGAATGAATAGTATTATTTCCTTTTTAAGTCAAGCATGAACATTTGGGTCTTATCTTACTTGCTGAACTCTATGTTTTTAGAAAGTAGGGTCGGGTTGCACTTTTCTCTCTCCCCTTGCCAGACAACACTTTGGTTCTGGAGCGAGTCCTCTGTAAACACTTTTGAATGCGTGCCGTTAGTTCTGGTCCTGTTATCTGGAAATTGGTCTCCTGACCATCAAAACAAATATTCACAGATCTTAAATTGCTTTTTAATCCAAATGGATTGTAATTCTGTTTCCTGTTCTTGCCCACCTGTTCAGTGCCACCAAACAGGTGGCTCTCCCTCCACGTGGCCGACCTCCCCTTCATCCTGACCATGGGGGCGTTGTGAAAATAAGTCATCAGGAATTGTGATATGTACGCAAGAAGTGGTCCTGGGAGCTTAGAAGTTGTTCTAGCTACTTCTCTACCCAGGCTTCCCTGTCTGCCCCAGGAGTCTTCAAAGAACATAAAAACCCGGGCAGACAGGAAGCTGCCGGGTGGTTGAAGTGCCAATCTCCCAGCGTTTATTTCCAGCTCACTCTTGCTCTGTAAAAACACACACTGTCTGATAAAACGTCTGTGAGGAAGGCTGATGACCCTGGCTGCAGCAGGAAAATCTGTTGAGTGCTGTGTGGCCAGCACAGGGATGAGCCCCTTAGGCTCAGGATCTTACTTACACTTCACAGAGCCTTGGAAGGTCGGACTAAAAGCCCTCATTAAAACACAAAGCCCCGAGCACGGGAGAGTACCTTGACTGAGGCTGCTTCAACGCCCATACCGACTTACCTAGGAAGTACAGAGTTGAGCGGCCTGGCTTTTGGTGGAGATGGTACTTTGGGCTCTGCCACCGCGCTCCCGGAAGACCCTTGTAGAGCATCGGGCACTGGTCCCGGCGGCGGGTTTGGAAGTATTTCCCTAGCGGAAGTCAGGAGGTGCTCTTTCACTTCTTTCTCCCGCGACTTGGCTTTGTGTTCCGCCAAGAGGAGGTCAAATTGCTTTTTCCGGCCCGGGACCGCTCTGCGGTGGCTCAGCGAGTGGGTCTACGGAGAAGAGAGAGGAGAAGCACAGCCTCTTTGATCAGCACATACACCTGCTTCCCCGCGGCCCGCATTTCCGAAATTGCAATCACAGGCAATGAAAGGTGCTTGGCAAAGTCAACTTCAAGGCAACAGCTCCTGTTCTGTGGCCGGGAAGAGGCAGAGACCGCTCGGACGCAACCATGCCCCACACTCCAGGTGTTAAGAAGCCAAGGCTTGGACAACTGGAATGAGGTGACAGCTTCTGCGTGGAACCCAGGACCACCTCAGATGAAAGACACCCGCGAGGGCCAAGCTAGAGTCAACGCAGGTGCGGGTGAGAGGCTCCAGTTGACCCAGGCAAACGGGGCCATACCCTGGACCCCTCGAGGCACTAGAAGGGCAGGAGGAAATCTGGGGCTTGAGGATGCCCAGTGGCGGACGCCAGGGGTCCGCCTGTCCCCTGGCCACCCCGAGGGTCTAGATCAGGGAGTAGCATCTCATCCTCCCCTCCAGGGCTGCCTTTCTGGGCGCTGCCGCCGCCGCCACCGCCGCCGTTCCTGCATACATTAAAACGTAGCAGGCTTTAGAACCGCCTGTGAGTGCCTATAAATACAATTTACTGTCTGGCCTCCCAAGTAACACGGGAAGCCTAGGGTGGAATTTTTTTTCTTTCCTTCTTCCCCTTAAAAAGCCAGCCAGCTTGAGGCAGGCACTATGCTACCGTGGACAGAGAAGAAAGCATTTCCCTTACAAAGAACAGCTGGAGGTCATGTCGAGGTTCCACACCCTGCCGCGTGCAGAGAGTGGCATGCAAACATTTCGACAAAGGCCCCAGCAAGAGCAGGAAGTATTTTTTTTTATGGAAAGAGAAATACCTTGCAGGTGAGGGATCTTGTGCAAGGTTTCTTTGTCTCGGGATCCAATACTCCACAGTGTTTATTTGGGTCAAATTCTCTCTCTGGTTTAAGAAACAAACAAAAATATAAGAAAAAAGGAGACTAAATAGGATTTGGCATTAAGACTACATTTTTTTTAAAAAAATGCACATTTGCACCAACAAGTGAGACATTGTCAGGCAATCTGTTTTGTTTTGCTTTTCTTCCCCCCAACCAGCTGCTAAAATGCTTCAAGAATCACTCAGGGGAAATGGCGCTCCACTATGAACCCAGACATTCTGAGCCTGCTACAGGGCAGCGCGGGGGACAGGGCGGGAGCAGGTGGCAGAAGGGAAGGACCAGGTGCTTGCAATAATTTATTTAACTTAAAATAGTCCCACAGGTCTTTGGCACTTTGGGCACCACGGCTACAGAGCAGGGAGGTCCACCTGAAACCCAAAAATGCCCCCTTCCTTCTGGAGAACCCACGGGGGCCTCTGTCTGCCTTCCTGGTTTATGCATTGCAGTGGGAGCTTGTTCACTGACGTGTCAATATGGCCATTCACGTGCCTCCAAAAAGCCCTGGAGAAGGCCTTCCATACAGTCTCGCAGATCAGTGAAGGCATTTCCCTAAACCAAGAATATTCCACTCTGGTGTGCCACAGGCAGGGCAGGAGAAAGTGTGGCAGTGAGCCTCTGTGGGGCTGAACTTGAAGGCTCAGGAAAAGCAGCCTGCTAACCCTATACCTTGTGCTGTCTGTATGTAATCCTGGCCCAGATGCTACCCGGAAGGATAAACAGGACACAGGGGCCTGGGGGGTGAAGGATGACTCTGAGGAGCCACTGCTTTCCCCGTGTCCTCCTTTCTGTCCAGACTGTTGAGAGCCTCCATGGAAGTTACTGATAACTGTTCTTTTGACGCCTCTTGTGATCCTTCACCTCTTTGGGGCTTACAAAACCGCTTACCACACCTGCAAAATGTGGGAATGTGTGGCAATCTTTCCAGGACCCTCAGGTTTTAGGAAAATCTGTGCTGTTTCTGGAAGGCACCAGCAAACACCTGAGTCCTGCAGAGCAGGAAGGCCACAGCTCTCAGGGTGTGAAGGGTGGAGAGGGGGCAGTTAAGGAGGTACCAGGTCTCTAGAAAAGGGAGGTGTCTGTAAGGGCCTTGAAGGCTGCAAACTGAAGAGAGTTCCTTAGCCAGACAATGGGTGCATTTACTGGTGTAAACTTGGAGCATAATAAACGAATGTTCTATTTTCAAAGATCTGGGGGTCGGGAAGGGGCCACTAAAGGGCTTGTGGAGCTGTAGAAACTGTTCCCCCTCCCTGCCCACAGCCATGAAAATGTCTCCCTCCCTTTCCACACAGAGAGCTCTGTCCAGCAGGCAGCGGGCGAGCAGAGCAGGTGCTAGGTGCCAGGCTGCCTGCTGCTGAGGTCTTTCACTTCAGTCTGCCAGAGTCAGGCCTGTGCCCAGACCCACACAGCACCTCATGTGGGAACTGAACAGGGTTTTGGCTAAGGATAGGAGCTGGCTATTGAATCTGTGAGAGAGGTAGAGACAAGCAAAGGACCCATTGAGACAAGACAACCCACAAAACACAAAATTCCTACACAGACTGGAAGATGCCAAGGTAGTGTTAATGCAGCAAAAAGGGACCTGCAGCCTCTGGACATTGCACAGGCCAACACAGCCCACAAACAAACACACACACACACACACACACACACTGGGGTGTGGCCACCCACCTCTGCCCAGTTAACTGGCATATTCCATTTGGGAAGAGAGCTAGCAATGGGGGGCTGAGTCCGTGCAATGAAGTCCTACGATGTTCTCCCTTTATCTTGATTGTGGGTAAGCAGAACACGGGTAGAGGTGAGGGGTTGTCTCTCAATGTTTTTGGTAGGCCCAAGTACTTTTAAAATACAATTTTTACATACAGATAGAAGATAGAAAACCCAATTAAATATGAAGTAGAATTCAAAAGCTGCTCACACCTCCCTGGGTGCTTAAAATCCATGCCTGCACCAGAAGCCACATCCTCAAGGGTGGCTGTCTCTGTATTTTGTTTTTCCTAAATACCCTCAGACAGAGCCCATGGTGTGTGCAGAACTATGAAGTGCGTGGCTTTTTTGAGTCACTTGGAGACAGCAGAACAAGCCAGATTCAGTTCTACAACAGATCCAAAACAAATGTCATCCCTTAAAGTGGCAACTGTCACCTCTGAGTGGCCATGTGTCTCTTCAGAGGAGTGGGTACTGACCTGAGAGACACCCCAACACCCCCATCCGCTCTGCTGGTCTGTAAACTCCCTGTGAGAACTCCAGTATGACCATAGGGCAGAAAGCAGCTGCAGCCCCAACTGCAGAATCAGCCCAGAAAAGAGGGAGGCCGAAGAGCAGAGGTTACAATTCCCTCTGCAGCACGGTTGCTGAGTGGGCTGTCCTACCCAGCACATCATGGGTCAGTGGGAGTCATGTCAGTGTGGCGTGTCTGTGCTGGGCCACCAGGGTAACAAGACCATCAGAGTCTGCGCCTGTTGGTTGAGGCAGGATCTCCTGCTTCCTGGGCTTGTGGGATAGATAACTCCGAAACTCGGCCAGGGGGACCTCATCTGCACTGGGGAACGAGAGCACCAGTCCTGCCTGGTGTTTCTAGATGCCAGAGCGGATACGCTCCAAATCACCCTTAAAAGGAAACAGCCGTTCAGCTATATGAACACATCACCGGCTACAGGTGGGACTCGGTTTTAGTCCTAGCACGAGTCAGACTCTAACCACAGTGACATACCTGAGAGTCTCCGGTAAGGCTTGTTGCTGGTTTTGGCGCCATTTGGGTGCTTCTTGTCAATGGCGGCCGAGAGAACCGCCTTGCCATTTAAGATCTTCTCTGGTGACGGTGGCACCGGCTTGGACATCAAGGCGGGCTTAATTAACGGTGGGGTGGAGACAGCAGAGGAGGAAGTGGCTGCGGTCGTGGTTGTAGGGTTCATTTTGACATTGGCACCATCTGCCTTCACTAGGTTAGGAATTTTCTCTAAACTGACTACCGGAACTGGAACGCTGAAAAAAATAAAGGAACACACATGCACGGCTGCCTTCTTTGATCCATCTGGTCCACCGAGGAGCTACACCTGATTATCGTTATCAGAACACTTCCTTATCACTTATTTATGCTCCTCCTGGAAGTGAGCAGCGTGATTCCCATTTTGATGGGTGGGAGATTTGTGTTGTGAAAAGGATCGATGGGGGGGTGGGGGCGAGGCTGGCACAGTGCCCGGGATAGATGAGAGCAGACTGATTACCTCTCAGGTTGACTGTCCCCATGGGTCCTCTGATTCCCCCACTTCTCAGGCCCTACATGTGGTCCTCTCTGACACAGCACCTTGGGCCAAAACAAGGCCACCACTGTGAAGCCCAGGAAGGCAGGTTGTCTGTGCCCTGGAGATAGCCTGCTGCCATGGAATCACGTCCCCTCCCCGTCCTCCGGCTTGTGAGTAGTCTCCCACTCAGGCCCCATCCAGGCCTGACATCTGCTTAAGCTGCCAGAGTGCTGACAGGCTCACACCCCACAGAGCATGGCTGCAGGCCAGCGGTGGGGCACGCCGCGCTGTTGGAGGGCTGCTGGATCATGCTCGCATCCCAAGGATGGGCTCAAATTGAGTGAGCCGGCATGTACCATTATCCAATATTCCATTTTAGGCAGCTAGTTATGTAAATAGGCAGTTCTCCAGACTGGCAGGTGAGAGAATGAATTTTAAGAAGGCGAGAACACAAAGGTGTGTGAATACTCTGCAGAGCCTGTCACCTTCGCCCCATGCCCCTGCTATTTCTCCAGGAAGGCGCGTGCGTTTGATTTCTGCTGCTCTTTAATGCGGGAGGACCCTGTGTCCGGGGGGCTGCGGGGAGATGTGTCTCGGGGTCTTGAAAGATGAGATGAATAAGTTTTGCTTTGGTCTCTGAACCAGATTCCCTTTTCTCCTGGCAGGAGGGTAGACTGCTAACACTTCAGCTCCCCAATCATCTCTGAGCAGAGAGAGTGGAGCTGCTTAGCGGTTTGAATGCCAAATGATGGGGAATATGGCTCTCGCATGCCTGCAGACAATGTAGGGCATGAGAGAGAGGCTGTTTTTTGGCAGGGAGGAATCCTGTCTGTCCCCATGGCTGGCTCTTACTTCTCTAAGCCATGTTCACAGATCATTTCTTTGATCGAGTTGTTCATGAAATTATTTTAGCAACTTGTCATCCTCTGCCACAGTTCTGATTTGGAAACATAACCACAGATGTTAGTTGTAGGTCTTAGTGGAACAGATTGAGGCTGGACATTTTAGACTTTCCCCATGGGACACACATCTTCTTGGCCTGCAGAAAGGTAGTTTGGGACTTGAAGCCTAGGAGAAGGGAAATGGGAATAATGTTTTCTGTGATGCTCTGTGTTTTAGCAATGATCCAATGGTCGGCGTTGCAGTCATTGGATGGGGCTGACCTGTTTTTCTGATCTACTGAGGGGTGATTCTCTAAGTACTCACATGCTACTTGCTGAAGAACAGCTCCAGAAACTCTGTTGGGAGGATGCTGAGGAGCCATATAGACATTCCATGGTGAAATTAGCATTCACATCTGCAGTGGCTTGAATGCACCCCTCAAAGTTCCTGTGTTAGAAACTTAAACCTCCAGATGCATAGGCTGATAGTGTTTGGGAGTGGGGGAGGGGGGCTTCGAGAAGTAATGAGGACTAGATGACGTCATGTGGGTGGGGTTCTACAATGGGGCTAATGGCTTTATAGGGAGAGAAGAGGTCTGAGCTATCAGTCTTCCTGGTCCTCATCTGGTGATACTTTCCACCGTGCTGTGCTCAGGAAGAAGATCCTCAGCAGATGACGACATCTTGGCCTTGGACCTTTTTAGCTGTCTCACTGTATGGTACAGATTTATTTTCATTATAAATCACCCAGTTTGTGGTGTTATCACAGAAGCAGAACACGGACTAAGAATAGAAAAAGATGCCTTGACAAAAAATGCAAACTACGGGACAGTATGAAATGTAATTCTTCTTGACTTGTTTCTTCATCCAACTTAAAAAAGCATAAGTTACAAGAATCAGGGCCCCCTTTTTTTTCTCCCTTTGAGACATTGTCTCAAGCAGCCCAAGCTGGCTTTGAACGTGCTATGTAGCCAAGACTGGCCTTGAACCCCTGGTTGTCCTGCCTCATGTCCCGTGTGCTGGGATGACACCCACCCCTCCCAGCTTAGAATGAGCATCTTGAAGGGATGTCTTTACATTCTTGGACCTGGCAGTGGTAGCGGAGGCCGACCATGACACAGCACACGATGCTTACTATCCAGCTTTACAAAGGAAGGAAATTCTGACATATGGCCGGACCCCGAGGACAGTATGCTGAGTAAAGCAAGGCAGTGACTAAGGACAAGCAGGTGACCCCACTGACACGAGGCACCCACAGTAGCTAGAGCCATGCAGACAGAAAGCAGAACAGTGGTGGGTGCAGGGGGACCCCATGAACTCAGTGTAGGGTTTCAGCTGTGCAAGGTGAAAAGAACACTAGAAGTGAAGATGGTAGTTTTTATGTTATACATTGTATCATCACTTAGAGTACCAAGTGATAATTCCATAAATCACGGAATTCATAAACAGGAAGGGAAGTGATAGGCAGTCCTGTGGACTAAGAACGGCAAATGCTGGTCAGGAGAACCTGATGGGGAATTCTAAGCCCTTGTGGGTCAGAAAGCAGATAGCCACCAAGTAGACATCCAGGATGTTAGGTGAGCAGGTCGGCGACTCAGCAGACCTAAGGGAAGGGGGATACAATCTCTCCAGCAGGAATTCTATGAGGATTTGCCCACCCACGAAGGAAATGACTGCGTGGCAATGGGGAGCTGTCCCTGGTACCTACTCCCACGGGTTGCTGTTCTCTCCAGCAAAGGACCTGGGCTTTTCGCAGGTCACCTGACTCTGGGCCGGGCCTGAGAAGGGGAGGTGAGGGAAGGAGGCAGCTCTTTGACACCAAGATGGTGGGAAGGATCAGAAACAGCCCTAGAAAAGGAGAGAGAATCAAGATCTTGCCATCCTTACCCTGGCCCTGGCACAAATTCTAGCCAGTCTCCTTTCTTCATTAATGCTGGCCCAAGACCCTAAAGTGATGAACAGAGAACATGAATGGGCACAAGATGGTGCCACACAGTCATGGGCACCTGGCCCAGAGCAGATCTCTAGAGATGAGAGATCAGGTGGGTGTTGGAAGCTCCTACCCCACCCTCACCCATGCAGCCACCTGCACCCTGTCTCTATCCCAGGACTGGGTTAGTGCAGCCACAGCAAGCCACTAGCTCAGAACTGCCTGCTGCTCTTCTCCTTCTGGTCCCCACACCTCTGCCATCACCTCCCTGGCATCAGCCTCAACCTCTTTCAGATGGCAGTGAACCTTCAAGTACAGGTTTAATTCCCCCCCCCGCCCCCTGGCCTGGAAAGAAGCCAAATATTCTGACCCTGCTTTCACAGGGTGGTCATCTCTCATTGTCTCTGCAACCACCACATCAAGCATAAGGTTTCCACGTATGGGGGTGGGCTGTGGGGAGCTGGTTGGGTGGCAGCGCCCAGAGCACTGACTAAGCAAGGAATTTCTCTGTGTGTGGAGGTGATAAGCAAGTCTGGGAAGGGAGCCAAAGCCCCCCAAAGCCCTTTCCACTTCCACCTAGAGGAATGCCTTTACTCTATTCTCAACACTCATGGCATCGATCAACTCACTACTGTCTTTCCCTTGAGAGGCTACGTTTGAAAAGGAGACAGGAGCCCTCGTGAAGCCCCCACTGCTCTCACAATGTCTGTTCTGCAGGTTTGGCACAAAATCTTTTGGGGATCCCAGGGCTGCAGCTCGTTCTGGCTGCGTCTAGTATGCTGGGAGCACATGCATCTCTGTGCCTCCTCCACTTGGTTCTGGGAAAGTGTCCAGTGGGCATGGTCCCTCCCTCAACCCCTGCACCACCAAGGTGACTACCTTCTGCCTTGGCTCCCCTTGTCTTCCTCCTGTGTGCTCGGCCTGTCTGAATCACTTTCTACCCCTCTACCAAGGCAGGTCTTCTGGCTTTAAGAAAAAAAAAATGGTGCTCTTGGCATCAAGTAGATTCCCCTCCCTGCCCAGTGATGTCTGCAAAAGAGCAGAGGTGGAGAATCATGGCGGTGTCACTGTGAGAGTCACTGCCGGGCTGCAGGGCCAGCTGCCCCCTGCCAGCCACGCCTTCCTTCGTGGTGAGCATGGCTGATTCTTCTGTCATCGACAGACAGGCCTTAATAGGATAGTTCAGAAAGTCTTTAGGTTTGCAGAAATTATTGCCAGCCTTTCTCTACTCAACAGAATGGGGTAAAGATGGATTTGACAGGCAGGAGTGTGAGGACATATGGTATTTGTGCTGTGGGTTATGCGTCTGATGTGCATTCGCGGCTGTCTGGTTTCTACCACCGCTTCATCCGACAAAGATCCGCCTGTGCGAGTGCCCGGGCAGATTTTTCAGAGTCTCGGGTTTATTGGCAGACCCTTGGTAGGCTGTCTCACCCAGCCTCCTGCCTTCCAAGTGGTAGGTAGCAAGCATTGGATCATCCCAATAAAAAGAAACGTAAGCTTCCTTTAACATGCTCCTGGAGTAGGAATTCTACTCGGCACTCATAGATGCACTGAGGGGTTAGGGGGAAAGCTGTCACTGGGAAGTCATTTCTAATCAGAATTCTTTAAGTTGAAGAAATATTAGGGACAGTCTGGAAGGTTTGGGAGTTGGGGGGTCCCACTAAGAATGAATGTAAAGTACAGCCACAGGATCCTACCCTGCTAGGACAGATGTAGTTGGCACCACATACAGCCTGATGAATGGGTAGGTCCCCCTCGCCCTGCTTTTGAGGTATCTAGAAAAGCTTTGTAAATGCCTTTATCAAACAAAAGAGAAGATATGCATCCATGGGACCTGTAAATAAGAAACCTGCAGGACTAATGTAATACCATGGTGTGGCGGCGTGGTGAAAGGCACGCCTCCGTGTGCATTTGCCGCGTGGTTTGGACTCTCTCCCACACAGCACACGCTCAGTAAACTGGGGAATGTGGTCAGATCACAGGGCTGCTGAGGAGGGGGAAGTCCTGGCAGTAGGGTTGGAATATATGGAGACCTCTACATCTTCATCAGTAATGGAGCATGGGAGCAAGGCTTAGCTTCCTAGCTCCATTGTTGAGGAGACTGATGTCCCCCTGAGACAAGTTAGAAGTGTGTGGGTAGGCACGGGCATCTGAATAACCTCACTTTGATGTACGGTAGAAAGCGGTCAGAAGCAGGGGCTGGGGAAGCAGGGGCTGGGGAGACAGCATCCTGGGGAAAGGGCTTCTAGGTCAGCAGGAGGACTTGAGGCTGCCAGCCAGCAGGCATATAGCATATAAAAGGCTGCACCTGGTGGAACAGGCCTGTGCTCCTAGTGCTGGGGAATTGGGGACAGGAGGATCATTTGGCTCAAGGGTAGACAGCCTAGCCTGCTTGGTGAGTCTCAGAGGAAAAAAAAAAAACAAAAAAAGGAAGATGTCACCTGTTAACACCTGAAGCTGACCTCCACATGTACATATGCACACACAGACACACACACACTCACGCACACACACGCACACTAATCACAAGCACTGAACTGAGGGTCTGTGCCTTGTCAATGTTCTGGCAAATCTGGGAGTACAGTGGAGAGAAAAAACAAGAAGTGGGGAACAATTCATTCCATACACCTCGTCCAGGACTCTTCATCCTGCTTCTCAAACCCTAGGCACTCCCAGCCTGGGCTAATCACCCGACCTTGCATCTGGATAGAGCTTTCTGGGAGCAGAGTAGGCAGGGAACTCATCCTCCTCTACCTAGGCCAATTCTTGCAGTCCAGCAGCATTGGTGTGTGGGTGTGCACACGTGTACGTGTGCGTGTGCATGTGTGTGTGCGTGCGTGTCAGGGGGAGTTACGCTCCAGGGCACCTTCTGTTTTCTGGAGAGGCTATGTGCCCATCTCTAGTCTGTTTCAGAGGATGAAGCAGACGCCTAGTTCCAGTCCCCTTGGGAGTCTGTTATTCTGGGCTCCTAGGGTGTGGAGCTCAGAAAGAGGTCTCTAGCCCCACCTGGAGACCAAGGATTGCTAGGTAACCTAGGACTGTGGAAGAATCAGCAAGCCGGAGAGGAGAATGGAGCCAAACAGTCTGGATGTAGTAGGGCACCTGTTGCTGCATAGGCTGCCCTGGGACCAGCTATGCGTGCTATGGCCCTTGGGCCATGCTCTCCAGAAGGGTCCAAGGTAGCTCCAGACCCTATCAGGTGCTCAGTGAGTTGACCCGTAACTAAGAACCACAGACGCACAATTCAGATGGCTGGTCATCAAGATTCATGTCATTGCAGAAATAACATGAGGGCCATGGAGAGTGGACTAGGGACTGTGGCTTAGGTTGATTCTGGAAGAATCTAAGCAGTGGCTTAGAGCTGATTCTATTCTGGAACAGCAAGTGGGAACACTTCCCTTTGTGGCCACCAGAGGTCATTGGCTCCCACTAACTGGAGCAGTAAGAAAGCCTTACAGAGAGAGTGGGAGAGGACACTTGAGCTGACCCTGGAACCCCATTCCCAGCCTTTCCCTTTAAGGAATCACTCTGAACACAAGGAAATGGCCAGGGACTCTGAGACCAGCTGCTCCCATTTACCTCAGAGAAGAACAACGGGAAACATTCTTGTTCATTCATTTTCATTCATATTCTCTTGCTCTGTCTTTCTGTCTGTCTCTAGCTGTCTCATTTATTTCTAGCTGGTATGGAACTCACTATGTAGACCAGACTGGTTTTGACCATGCAGTGATCATTATGTGTATGTGTGTGTGTGTGTGTGTGTGTGTGTGTGTGTGTGTGTTTCATGTGAGGGTGTGGATATTGGTGGGTGCTAGCTTCCACATGTGGATGTCTGAGGACAACCTCACCTTCTATCTTGTTTGAAGCAAAGTCTCTTATTCATGGCTGCATATCCCAGGCTAGCAGGCACCCAAGCTCTCCATATTGCTGAGGAATATATTCCAGGCTAGTGGGCTCCTAAGCTCCCCATGTTGCTGGAGGTATGCTGGAATTACAGTGCATACTTTCAGCTTTACATGAATTCTGGGGATTCAAACTTCAATCCTTATATTTTTGTGGCAAGCACTTTATTTACTGAGTCATCTTCTGGTTTTGTTGCTGTAAGGTTTTTATTTATATTCCATTTGAGACAAGGTCTTGCTCTGTAGCTCGGGCTAGACTCAAACTCACAGGGATCCTCCTGCACCAAGACTCCCAGGTGTCTACCACCATGCCTAGTTCTTAGTCATTCTTCTTCTCCATTTTCTGTATTGTAAGCCAATCCTGGGCAGGAGAGTTTTGTACCTAAACCACCTCTATCCAGAAAGTGGAGCCCATAGTAAAAACCTTTCGAGAGTCTGGTCTTAGTCTTTACACCGACACATGGGAAACTGTGCCGTACCCTAAACAACTCTACTCTTTCCACATCGCTAGCCACTTAGAGACCTTGGTTCTTCCCAGAATTTCAGCTTGGTCACACTGTGTGCCTTAAAGAATGGGCTCCTTCTGCACGATTAGTGCAGGCTTTGGCATCACCCACTGAATCTGGGTGAAAATTCCTACAGGTGGTAGAGTGTCCCCAATAGCTTGGTGGCTTTTGTGTGCATGCTGCACAGAGAGAGAGAGAGAGAGAGAGAGAGAGAGAGAGAGAGAGAGAGAATGTGCAACCTCACAGACTAACTTAGTACCCTAGCCCTCTGACCTCAGTGGCCCAGGCACTTTCTCTTACAGCCCTCATGGGTTCCCCCTACATCATCACATCCTCAAGGCTCTGGCTGGCCTTTCTGTGTGCTGGGTTGTCCTGCTGGCACACACTCCCTATTTTTTTTCCCCTGTACTTCCCAGACTCCCACCCCAGCACTGGGGACTAAACACAAGACTTTTACACTGAGGTAAATCCTTCACCACCACCTCTTTCTCTTGTGACACTCCCCTGTCCTTCCTCAGCTTCCCCAGCTCATTCAGCAGAGCGAATGAGGCTTAAAACTTCAGGCCACCCTGAGCATGGTCCTCTGGAAGCCAGAGACCAATTCTGCCACTGTCCAGCTGCTCACGGAGTCTGGGCCAATCGCTGTATCTCTGTATCTTACTCTCACATGTGACGGGGGCTGTGAAGGCACCCTAAAATCGTGACACACTGCCCAACTATGAAAGACATGGTCACCAAGTCTCGTGGCTCACACTTCTTTCCACCACAACTTCTGCCCCTTTCCCACGGGTGCAAGCGCTGTTTTTCTCTCTGGTGGCCACTGGAGTTGGCTTCCAGGCAGCTGACCATTGTCCTTACCTTCACTCATCTGGAAACCAGAATGATGAAGGGACTTCAAGTGTAAATTCTTGGTGCCTCCTAGTCCAGGAAGGGACCTTATTTTCCTGCCTAGAGTTCGAATATCCTGGCTATCTATCTCCCCTCATCTGCTCATCTGCCTGCCCCTTTTACCTCCTCCTTTTGCGGTTCAGCGTGACTGGGTTTGATTTTTCATTCAAGGCAAACGACCGCAAGACGCTGATGAGTTCGAGCAGAGCAGGGACACACCCCTTCCTCTGGCAGCGTGTGTATGTGTGCCTGCGTGCGTGTGTGTGCATGTGTGTGGAGGGTGGGTGTGTACTGAAAGTGGAAGATTTCACAGCCTGCATGGAAGCCCTGGTAATGACTCCCCGTTGCTTCTGGGAATCATCCATCCTGCCCCCAATTCACGGCAGTGCCATGCAAGATGAGCTAAGCCCCAGGTCTCTCCCACGGGCATCTGACTGGGCCCTCTACATAAAGCACCGGCAATACTTCCAGGACACATGAACGCCCACACACCCCCTTCTCTCCCAGAAGAATCACCTCCCATTTCCAAAAATATCTGGGAGGAGCCAGCTGAAAAGAGGAGCTCCTCCCCTACTATGCCATAGGGCATATACAGAGAGGCCCCGGGCCTGCCGATTTTTCTTTGCTTTGGCTTCATCCTCCTTCTGGAGCAGAAGGCTCATCTCCTGCGTTTTTAATGGCGGAGCATATTTAGCATTCAACACACATGCGTAGGTTGATAAGGCCCAGGGAGAAGGCAACAAGCCACCCAGGGCAGGAAAACCTCTTCCCAAGTCTTCCCTGCTCCTGCGCACATGCAGCCAACATCAGTGGATTCAAGTTCTCTATCTGTGTGCCAGGGCCGGCTGGGGTGGGGGGGACTGCGGCTGGGAAAAGTCACTCTGCCAGGGTCTAGGACCTGGCTGAGCCAGGACTCGTAACAAAGGATGAAAGGTTCACAGTGATGCCAACGACCAAACAACCAGTATTTCCTCTCTCTGTCTCTCAGTCTTGTTCAGGCTCACATTGTCTTCCCACCTCAGCGCCCTAAGTGCTGGGGTTATGGATATATTCCCAGTGACTTTATGAACTAAATCATCTTGCCCACCTCGCTCTGTCACTGTGGACTACAGGGACACTAGCCAGGCATCCGGAGGGAGCTGCTGACCCCCTCAGGGGTGATCTGTAGCAGGCAGGTAAACTGGAGGAGAGGGTTCAGAGAGCTGCAGGTCAAAGACCAACAGACTGCTCTGTGAATTCTCAAGCAGTTCACAGGGGACAAGCTCGTGGAGTACGTTCTGAGGACGGAACTCAAGCGCTTTACCTGCTAAGCCATCTCACCCGCCTTCCAATTTCTTCTTCTAAATGTTTGATTTATTTATTACTTGATTATTTGTTTAGTTTTGAGACAGGGTCTCACTATGTAGCCCTGAAACTCTCCACATAGACACGGATGGACTAGAACTCTGGAGCACTGGGACTAAGGGCATGAGTTACCATGTCCAACCTCCCCATCTTCCTATTTAAAGTGGTTTTTCCCCCTCCCTACTAAACCACAGAAAGGACAAAGTCTTATAGCTGCAGACTATTCCACTCTGTGTGAAAATACCAAGGGATCAGGCTGCCTTGGGGGCGCTGTTTATACCCATGCCTTCGAATATGAGACGCTTGCAAAAGGATGTCCTCCTACCTGCTACCAAAGAGCAGGGCAAGGCTGCCCAGTCAAACAGGCAGGAGGTGCTGTGTGCTTCTGTGGCCTTAGGAGTCAATTCGGAACTCACTTGGAAAGGGCCTCTGGTTGGGTATCCTCTGGGTGTTCCCCTGCTCTTCCCACTACAGGTCCAGAAGACCAGGCTAACACAAGAGAAGAGGCAGTGTCCCTTCCACTCCACGAAAGACCGAGCAATGCACTTGCAAGTCCAAGACCCAGAGGTCTCCATGCAGGGTCACTGGGAAAGACATCGAGGGCTGAGCTCTCTCTGGTAGTAGCCACTGATGACTACTTAGCTCTC
>LOEQ01002058.1:117639-130911 GCA_001685075.1 Bramus lutescens | reverse complement strand
TGCATGTCTTTAATTCCACCACTTGGGAGGCAGAGGCAGGCGAAACCTCTGTGAGTTCAAAGCCAGCCTGGTCTACACAGTGAGCTCCAGGACAGGCAGGGCTACATAGAGAGACCCTGTCTCAAACAAACAAACAAATAGAACAACAACAACAAAAAGAGACCTAAATCTAAATGGAGACCTGGCATGCTGGTAACAAGAAGTTAATAGAAGCAGGCTAGCGGAGGGACGTGTACTACAGACAGAAAGGTGCGGCAGTCTATAATGGTGAAAGACATCTTTACCACAGACCAGGAAAGGCCACCATTGCCACATCAAATGCTTCAGGGCATGGCAGTGAGCTCAGCACAACAGACCCTGAACAACAGCGGCAGCAATGCAAATGACACAGGCTCCCATGCTCTGGTATTCACACTGAGAGAAGAGAGAGTGTATACAGAAGACTGGTGAAGAATCAGGACAGTCTTTGAAACATCCTGGCATGAGGAATGCAGGGCCTAGGTTGGAGGTCTTCATGGTAAAGAGACAGAAAAGCAGGATTGCTGTGTCCTGAACGGCTTCAGCAATTGACCCAATGAGGACAACAAAGAAGAAAGGACAGAGAGACACAGGAAAATGGTGACAGGGTAACTGAGTTCTCTGATGAAGACGTCACAGCACCCTGGAAGTTTCTTTGATATGGTAGAACGGGGAGGTGATTATTGCATGCACACAAACAGGGAGGCAGGGTTATTGTACTCAGCTGAGCTGGGAGGCAGGGTTAGCTAATCTTGTCAGAGCAGTCTCTGTAGGTCATAAATATCTGGAGGAGAAAGGAACAGTGAATATTTCTTTTCATGCATTGCCATCATTTTCATTCAAATCAGAGGAAGTCTTTGCCATATCTATGGCTCTGAGGCATTGGGATTATTGAGATGGCCATACCAAGGTCACACATTGACCCAGAACTTCATTCACTCCCTACATGTGATGTCCATGTTCATGACTGTGACCTCTACTGGCTTCAAAGTTGGCTTGAGCCCTTGGGTCCTAATCACCGTGGTAGCCCTGCAGACTTTCCCAGCTAGTGTCTGCACTTGAGTAAGTCGGCTGGACAACACCTGTGACCAGCTTTTAGCCCATATCCCAAATGACGGTAACTAACACCATAGGTTAGTTTTACACATATGATGCCAGTGCCCTTAGAGTTTTGAGGAAAATAGCAACTTTAGCTAGGCTTAATCAGGGCTGCAGTAGAGTGTGAAAAATGACTTTATAGTGAAGGTCAATAAATATGGGGTGACTGCAATCTAGACCACTGGGCTGAAGGTCCTTGCAGCCCAGTTCCAAATCCCATCTATCGTTGTAAGTCGATGCCTAGCCATAGTTCAGAAGCTGGTGTTTCATACAATTTGAATAAATAAGTAAAATCTAGATGTTAATCACTACACAAACACAGAAAGTCAATGTATTACATATATATCATATTTGGTTGGGTACCTTCCTTTCTTCCTTGGTTTCTTTCTCTTTCTTTTCTTTTGTGGTGTGGAGGATCAAACTCAAGACCTTCCACATGCCAGACAAGAGCCAGCTCAAATTAGATGTGTGTGTGTGTGTGTGTACACTCACATGGGTCCCTGGGAAAGTTAGAAGAGACCACCAGATTGCCTGGAGCTGGAGTCCCAGAAGGTTGTGAGCTGCCAGATACGGGAACCAGGAACAGAACTCTGGTCCTCTGCAGGAATAGCAAGTGCTTTTATCTTCTGAGTCATCTTTTCAGCACATCAGAATAGGTAATTTTCTTTAAGCTGTGGTTCAAACTAAGAAGATCACAGACACACAACAGCATGCCCTGCTTATTAGCACAAGTCTGTCCAGCACTGACATTGTCTTAAGTATTGTAACCAATCTAGACATGATCTAGGCCATATAAGAGGATGCAGGGGAACTATATGCAAAAACATCATTTTCTATCATTTTCCAGATGCTGGGGATCAAGTCTAGACCCTTACACATACCAATTAAACACTCTACCTGTGAGTTATCCAGGTCCCTTTTATACCATTATACTGGAATGCCTTAAGATTTTGGTTGCTGGGGTGGCAGCTGTCCTGAAACCAATCCCCACAAAAAAACTGAGGGACACTAAATTTGGGCATTTTTTTTTTCAAGGTGGTATCCAGGCATGTATCACTGTAAAACTGACTGCAATGCCTCAACTGGAGCTTTTAAAGTTTTGACACTTATCTACTTTAAGAGAGAAATTTTGACTTGCAATTTCTTGCGCACATTTGTATACAAAAAGAGTAATACTGGTCTGGTCTTCAGTGTCTGGGAAGGTCTTTAAAAGATTTTCTTGTCTTCCCTCCCTGCCTTCCTCCTCTCTTTCTCTTCTCTTTCTATCTCATTTGTCTTAATTTTTTTTAAAATTTTAGATTTACCTACTTTATGTGTTGCTGCAAAAGCAACAAGTATTTTTAACTCCTGAGCCATATATCCTGCCTCCCCCCACTCTTGTTTGTTTAAAATCTTGGTCAGGACTGAGTAAATGGGTAGTAAAGTTGGCAAACACGGGGGAAGCATTTCAAGCTATCCACTCTACACACGAATAGCCTCAGCTTCCCCATCTTCTGTCGTCCTTTGTATTTTTCCTGTATCTTGTCATTTCCTTCTGTCTCTATAGCCTTCTGTTAGAACCCTCCTTTCCGCAGACTGGAAATCAGCCCAGTCCGCCTGTTAGTATGCGGCACGTAAATCGCTCTCAAGAAGCCCAAGAGTGTGTGATGACCAGGAAGTGGTGCTGAGATGCATATTTGGTACAGAGCCTTGCAGCACTGCCCTGGCTCCTGACTGGGCTTCCACCGAGTTACTCAGTGGCAGGGGTCATGATACCAAAGTACTATTGAATGTGTGGCCAGAAAACTACCTCCCTATGCACATGACTTTCCTTTTTGAATGTAGGAAACTGATGGTTTGAGGCTATGGCTGCTAGGGATATAGAATGATAGAGGATCTAGTCAGTGAGCTCTAGGAAGGACTGGGTCTGGTCTGTTGAGTGTGAGGTGGCCCAGATCCTCAGCAGCACTGCTGTATCTTAGCTGTCTACCCTAGCTGCCCTTTGCTCTACCCCACAGCCATCTAGTCTACCCTACAGCCATCTAGTCTACCCTAGAGTCATCTAGTCTACCTCACACGGTAGATCAGATGGGATGTCGGTAGATCAGATGGGATCTCAGTAGTAGTCTACCTCACAGCCATCTAGTCTCCCCTACAGCCATCTAGTCTACCCTAGAGTCATCAAGTCTACCCTACAACCATGTAGTCTATCCTCAGCCATCATGGGTCCTTCCACTTAAAAACAAAAGATAAATTAATTAGGATGCGGAATATTTGGTTGCATTTTAAAAATTCATCAAGTTTATATGTATGGCAGGTAAGCTGATTTATTCATTTGTTATTTTTTTAACTAGCAAAAAAAGTAAATATGATGTCCCTAAAGAGCCTAAATAAGAAGACACCAGGTACTAGCTAAGCAAATTATTGGCATATGCATTCAATGGAACAACAGAAAATTATTAACATGATGGTGTTCGTCTCTATTGTCTGAAATGTGTCCACAATAATTCTACTTTTTACTGCTGAGGATAAAACTCTGGATCTTATACATGCTAGGCAGGCCTTGTACCACTGAGTTACATACCAGTCCCTTGAAATAATTATACATGGAGAAAAAAATAAAAACAGGTCTCAAAGCAATGTCTATAAAAGGATTCCATTTTTACTTTTGCAACTATAAAATACACACATATTCAGGATACACAGTGAGAACCTGTCTCAAAATATATATGCATATAGACATTTATTACAACACAGACTTTTACTCATAGGAAAAGCTGGAAAGTTTTATATCACAATATTTTTTTTTAGATTTTTCTGAAATTTTGGCAGCTTTTTCAGTAAAATCTTTTTTTTTAAATCCTCTTGGTAGTCTCTAAATTTTGAAGTTTATTTGTTTTGTATGCTGTGTGTGTGGATGTGTAGGTCTGAGGACAACTTGTTGGAGTGGGTTTTCTTCTTCTAGGGCCTCCAGGACAAATTCAGGCTGTCAGGCTTGGCATCAATCTTCTTTATCTGTTGAGCTATCTCACCAGCCCAGTTCTGAACCTGAGGCTGATCTGGAACTCACTCTGAAATCCATGGCTAAACTTTTCAGTGTTTCAGTGTTTAATCGGCAAATAAAAATTGTATACATCCAAGACATGCACAGTGCTGGGCATTTTCTTTTATAATAAGAACAAAAATAATTGTTACTTTAGAAAGAAAATTCCATGTTATTAGGCAGAGTTGTACCTGTGTGGGCATTGCTCTCATCTGTAGCCCATGCTACCCCAGTTCTCTTAAGCGTTTGAAAGAGTTCTACTCACAGAGAAGGGTCAGTGGGAGCTAAGCACAGTGGTACATGTCTGTCATCCTAGTATCTGGACAGCTAAAACAGGAGGACTACAATTCAAGGCCCATCTGGGCTACAACTGCAGGATCCTGTTTAAAGAAAAAGGAGGTAAGTTGCAAAAAAAAAAAAACCAACAAAACAATAAAACCCTTTCTTGCGGTGCTGGAATGCCAGCCAATTGTTCTGTCACTGAGCCATATTCATACCGGGTTCAACTTATGGAGTTCAAATGTCTCAGTTTATGGGAAAATGTTTAATTATTGCAATTCAAAGAAAAAAACCTGTTTTGTTTTTTTTTCTCTCTAGCCAAGATCTTTTCTCTGGTAGATTTAAAGAGCTTTGTGAATCCCATGTACATGATTTTGCCAGTCACTTCTATGGCATAAAAGGGTTGCAGCCTACTCTCTTGTACAGGAAGAAGAGCCTAGGAATTCATGTGTCTGCATTCTGAAGCTAGTTTGCACACTAGAGTGAATTCAAGTCAAATGTGTTTTAATTCAAGTCAAATATGTTTTGCTTTGAGATTGTCTCACTATGTTGCTCTGGCTGGCCTAGAACTTGCTAGAGACACCATGTTGGTCTTGAATTCAAAGAGATCTGCCTGCCTCGGTCTCCTTAGGACTGAGATGAAAGGCATTCACTACCATGCTGGGCTAAAACAATGTTTTTTTAAGGTATAAAAAATTTAAAAAATCCATATCTCTAGCTAGTTCTGTTTTCCTCTCAACATTTTGAGCATCCATGAGATATTTGTTATCTCTTACTTGGAACGAGCTAGAGGCAGGCACTCCTACAGGTGTGGTCATTATTCGGTTTACAGAGAAGGGAGCCAAGATTCACCCAGGTGGGCAACTGGCCCAAGCTCACACTTGAGAACCATTAGACACAGGATCCACACCGTTTCCCTAGGCTGTCCTCTTGATTATGTGGCACTAAATTCTTTCTTATTATAAAAAAAGATTTACTATTTTTATGTGCATGTGTGTGCACCTACATGAGTTTATATGCACCATATGCCTATGGGAGCTCAAGGAAGACAGAAGAGGGTGTTGGATTCCTGGGTGTAGTCGCAAATAGTTGTGAACCACCATGCAGATGCTGGGACTTGAATCCCAGCAAGAACAGAAAGTGACCTTCATCACTGTGCCACCTCTCTAGCTTTCTAAAGTCTTCCTAGAAATAGGAAGCCATGCAATTTTATTGTTATTACTGGATACTATCAAAAGGGATTGATGCTGAGTGGATGGGTCGCAGGGTAACAGGTCGAAACAGTGGCTTTCCCAGAGAGACTCAGCCTTATGGCCAAGTAAGATATAACTAAACACACAGAGACATAAACACATATACACACATGCACATGTGCTCATACATGCACACACATGTACACACAGACACTGGAGCCATATCTTATGAATAGCAATGAGAAAGGATACAGTGGTACAATACTTATAATTTGTTTTTAAAAATTAGAGTATAAAATACGCATAGACAAAAGCAAAAAGAGATGCTTACTATAGTTTATTATTTATTAGGTAGACACAGTAAAGATAGGGCAGGTGTTTCACCTGTGGGTCATCAGTTCCCACTGTCTTAAGAATTACAAAGTCTGAACTGGAAGTAATAAAAATGAGACATAGTCCCAAAGTGACTTCCTTAGGGCTTTCTACATTTTGGCTAAGACTATGGATTTCACTGGTGAAACTCAAGGCATAGCATATTGAATGAGAGAAAGGGGTGGCTTATTTATTAGTTTTTGAGACAGACATTTATGTAGCCCTGGAGTACTAGGATTGTAATGTGCCCCACCATGACGCTTGAAATGGGGTTTCATTGGTGAAATTAAAGATATTCAAGATAAAGGCCTTTTCAGAAGCTCTTAAGGCCATCCCTAACCTTGCATCACCAGTGTGCTCCAAGGACAAACCCAGCAAGGTTTGGAATGGCTCTGGAGGCTTCCCAGAGTCCAACCTCTCCATCAGAACTATTCATTAGAGCTGTGTACGACCCCAGGAAGCTGTGCTTCTCTTTGGAGTATTTCCATAGCTCCTCTGATGGACCTTCTGTGTTAAGTATGATTGGGATTTTAAGAAGGGCTGGCCCTTCACCAAGCCTATGAAGCAGGTTGAATTAAATGTCTGTACTTGTTCCCAGGTTTGTAGCAGAGGTGAGCCTACCTCCACGGATTCATTAAACCTGGTAGTAAGGTGATGTAGGAGGGTCATCTGTCTATGTGTTACTTTCATTGGTTAATAAAGAAACTGCCTTGGTCCCCTTCGATAGGCCAGCCCTTAGGTGGGTGGAGTAGACAGAACAGAATGCAGGNTGTTATTTCGGGGTATAAGCTAGCCGTGCGGGAGCTGGGCCGGACGAAAAACAGGGCCGCTCCCCTCATACTACAGTAAGGTAGTTGGGGGGAGCTAAAACCCTCATCATATCAGGTCTTCTAGAATCTTCTTTGTTGCAACTGTTTTCTACCAAAAGATTCTGGGTTGCTCTTGGCCAGAGCACCTTTCAGCAGTCACAACAGGCAAATGTGAAACATGTAGATTTGAGGAAGGGATTTCACGCATTTGTCTTTCTGTCTGATGCTAAGCCTCTGTCTTCTTCAATAAAGTAGTTCGTAAGCCCCTCCCCCTAAGAAGTAATACAGGCTTGTCTAGTGGATACATTAAATGATTAAGAATTCTGCCACTTCTACAATCTAATTCATTAACTTACCTGTCATTGTTTTTCATTCTGTTACTGACAACAGGTTTTTACAGCATATAATGTACTGCTTGCTCTGGGTTAAGTTAGTACTGTCTAAAGCACTAAATAGTAAACAAAAAAATCACAACAATTCTATGATTTCATCCTCTTGATAATGCCAATTGACATCACCACTCCCATATCCAGATGCAGAGAGCTAAAACTTCAGTCTGTAAAGCTAGATGCATTCATTTCCAAACATACTCCCTACTCAGAATTACCAGAAGAAGCAAGCATTCAAAAAAAAAGCAAGTATTCAGAAACTGAATATTTCTTCTGCCACGCTCTTCATGTCCCGACCCTCGTGCTGGGATTGAACCCGGGGTCTTACACACATCAGACAAACGCTTCACCACAGAGCCATATTCCCAGGATTTACGACCATGATTATTTACTCATTATATGCTGTGCATAATTTTGTTGGTACTTCAAGATTTTATCAGAAGCACTTTTGGGGAGGAAAAACTAGATGGATGTCAGATTATGTGAGCCAAGTTACTAGCTCTTTCACTTTTAATTATTTTGATTGGCATGTGGTCAGAAGTATCTAATGACCTCTTAGAGCTGTAGATTAAATCAGTCCCAGGGAATCTGACTTTGCTCCCTGTCTCCAGCCTACTCGGGCTCCGTGCATGCCCTTCCCACACGCACCCCTTCTGCCTGCCAATCTAGATGGCGAAATCCTCTGCTTCATGCTCTCTGACTTGGTACAGGGGCGGCTTTCCCGTAGAATACCTGCCTGCCTTCGACCTTGGTTAACACCTTGTCTTCTTGCAGAACCCAGCTCTTACACTAACACACTTTGGAGAGCTAGTCGATTCCTGCCCTCTGCACCTCTGTCTGACCTCACAGGAAATTCCCTTCCCACCATGGGTGAGATGGCTCAGCCAGTGAAGGTGCTTGCTGCCAAGCAGGATGAACTAACTTTGATTCCAGGGTTATACATGGTGGAAAGGGGCAACGGATCCCCAAAAGTTGTCCTCTCAGCTTTCTTTATCTGTACACCACGGCATAAGCACACCCCTGCCAGAAAGAACAAGTAAACACACGCACTAATAATTATAGAACATTCTGTGTGTTTTTGAGAAAGGGTCTTAATATGTGTAGCCCTGGCTGACCTGGAAAACACTCAATAGACCAGGCTGGCCTGGAACCCACAGAGATCTTCCCACCTCCACCTGCTTAGTACTGGGATTAATGGTGTGAACCACCATGCTTGGCTTCTGAAACATGTTTTTTATTTTGTGGGTTTTTTTAAAATTATTTTCAAAATATAGTTTCTCTGTGTGGTCCTGGCTCTGTGCCCTGTAGATCAGGCTGGCCTCAAATTTGGAGATGTGCCTGCCTCAGCCTCCTGAGTGCTAGGATTAAAGGCATGTGCCACCGCTACCCAGTTGAAACAATTTTTTTAAAGAACACACTGCTCACTCCCACTTCATCCTTGCACATGGCTCTCTACTGACCGATGGACTTGGCCCCCTTCACCACACAATAAAAAGCTTGCGTGGAGGACTTTATTTCAGTCCTGGCACTAACAGGATCTTAGAACGTGTTAGATAATGAATGAATAAATCAGGAAATAATTAGCCAGTCTATAGAAAAGGAAAAGAAAAAGCAGGATCAGCAGGCACCAGTCTCCCGGGGTCTGAGGGCTAGCTAGCCTTAATTATTTCTCTTAGTCACTGGGTTGAAAATGATTTCTAAGCCGAAGTGTGTCATTGTTGGTGCGTCATGAGAGGTGATAGCCTACTTAATTCTGAGTGCTCAGTTTCCAAATGCAGCCAGTTCCTGTTCAAAGATACTGTGCCAGCCGCCAGCATCCCTCTGGTGTCCACTGTGTGCCAGGACTGGCAGCTCGCAGAGGCCTTGCTAACTCTGAGCTGTCCACTTAACTGAAGAAGATACAGAGACTGAGACACAGACCAACACATGACCTGAGGAGAGTTCTGGCTTGATAAGACTGGGGGACCCTGGCCTAATGAAATAAACTATTCCCAGCAGAGCCCGATCCTGCAGAATGTAATTCTGACCACACTGTGCAGATAAAAATAATTCAGTGATTTCTTCCCAGTAAACTCTTGGGCATAAACCAAGAAGCCTGCAGAAGACTGTCCCGATGCTACTGCACAACTGTAAATATTTAGTTTTCCTGCATTCTTAGCCATGGTTATCAGCAGGAATGCATCGAGCATTTCTGGTGGGATAATTCTGTACAGAGAGTGGAACTATCACCCTGTGCTCTGCGGAGTATTTAGCACCTTGGATCTAATTGATGCCAGTGACAGAGACATCCAGGAAAGCACATTTCTAAATGTCTCCAAGGCCAGAGCCATCTCAGTTCCCGGCCTTCTGGCTGGGGTTAGCTTGGATTCTTCTGTAGCAGAGGAATCCAGGAAGGGACTAAAAAGGGATCCAGACCAGAGTTTGAACAGGTAGATGAAGTCTCAGGTGTCAGACTGCTCAGCAAAGGCCTGTCTGTGGGTGAGTCCAGGGTCCCTAGAGCTGGGAGGACAAACTCATTCTTCAAGTGGAAAAGTCATAGTACTGAGAATGAGCTGTTACACTTGAGGTCAAAATGACCCAGAGGATTGATGGATGAGCAGGCAGTGGGAAAGGCCTGGGCACTAGATCTGGCTGACCCAGAGGACTGATGGATGAGCAGTGGGAAAGGCCTGGGCACTGTATCTGGCCGACCCAGAGGTCTGATGGATGAGCAGGCAGTAGGAAAGGCCCTGGCACTGGATCTGGCTGCCTCTAAGCTTCCTCTTCACAGCCTGCAGGTAATACCAACATGCCAAGAAGGCGCAGTGATGGAGAGCTTACCTAGCATGCAAGAGGCGTTGGGCTGAATTCCTACCACCATATGAAAAGAGAAAACACACTGCGTGAGCAGAGGAACAGCAGCAAGGGAGTCAAAGCCATCTGCTCAGGGCGCTCTAATGTTTCGAAGGCTTCCTGGCTTGGCTTCAGCCATCACAACACCTCTGCTATTGTGGCGATCACTATGCCAGTCAAACTTGCAAGTATGGCCCCCTCCAGAGAGGTCCTAAGGTTCTCAGTGCCATCCCAAAAGAGGATCTGTGTCTCCAAATGGGGAGACATCCTAAAACCAGCTCCCCCACCCCAAATCAGCTGAAGTTTGAAGGAAAGGGAATGGAAGCATAAAAATGGTCACCCATCTCCGACTCAGTGATCAGACTCCCACAGCAAGAACAGGGGGGCAACAGCCAGGTTTCTGCAAACTCTGTATTCCTTTGTCTCCTCCTTCGCAGTTACTTGCAATTTATTCTCTCCAGCTCTGCTATTTGCAGCTTTCAAGTAGCCTTAAATTCTTTTACAACAAAGCCAGTGTAAATAAATAAAGCACAGAAATAAAACCCATGGCTGCTGCTGTCAGCACTGCCAGACTGGGTACAAGGTTTTGGCTCTGATGTAAGAGGAAGGAGGTGCTCCAGGAGGAAGCAGAAGGAGGGGAACCACCACAGAGCCTGGGGGGGCGGGGGCTGGCCCTGGGTCCTGCTGCTCTGCTCCTGTTCTAGAGCCCCAGGGCCTCCTGTAAGGTGCCAGCCTCTTAGGCCTCTGTGTCATTGTCCTTAAAAGATGGGGGAGTGAGTGGGGGGGCTAGTGCTATGCCACTGAGCCTAATAGCAGGGTCTGGAGAGTTTGGTCCCCAGCACTGCAATAACAAGACAAGACATAACAAAAGGGATTTGACGGAATGATTTCACATTTTCCCTCATTCCCAAACACTGGAATTTAAGACATCTCTTTCTGTCTGTTCAGTGTAGTTAACTGCCTCATCCATCCACAAGTACCAGGCAGGGCTGTTAGCTGAGCATCTGTTTGCACTGATAAATGTGAGCCACACTGGTGAACAGTGTGTGTGTGTATAAATTTTTTATTATTGTTTTTATTACTGTTTTGCCTCTCACAAAAATGTAGGGTTACCCATTTCATGGTGAAGGAAACTAGGGTATCATTGAATAAATAATTGACCAAATTTTCCATTGTGAAAGGAGATTTAGATATTGGCTTTTATCTTTAGCTTGACAATCTGGTAAGTCTTCACTCCCAAATAAGCGCTATGTGCTTGCACCAAGTGCTGAGCATAACTGGGATGCCTCATAATAATCAAAAGAATATTAACACACACCTAAGGAGTGGGAGGCGCTGGGACATGGTAGGACATTCTCTTTGCTTTCCAGTTAAAGGTTCGGGCCTTTGAGGGTGTCCCCAGTTTCACAATTCCATAGCCAATGTTCTAAAGAGGAACTTAGGATACACAAGACCCAACATCACAGCAGATGCCCTGGAATAAGGCTCCTCAAACTTTACCCAAAGATCTTGTCAAAAGGTAGCCTTGGGATCAGTGGGTCAATGCGTTCTCATCATACTGGCTTGGTTTTCTTTATTTCTAATGTTCTGCCATTTGGGGGCTTGTCCTGGCCAGGTTAAGACTGACCTAAGTATGACTGCCATGTCCAAGTCCCCACTTGACAGTCCCAACCCTGCATTACCTGCCTCATCCATCTTGCTCTGAGCTGCTATTCCCTCCCCCATCACTGGCAAGGTCTGCTCCCACATAACGAGGGGCAGCCTCTACACTCAAAGCCCACTGCAATCATTCAAGCTAGTCAGTTCTAACCCGGTTCTTTCTGCCAGGCCTGCTCCTTTCGGTGGAAACTTCAATAACAGCTTCTGCCTTCATTTTCTCCTCCTTCTGCCCCTGCCTCTTAATGGAGCCATTGATTTCCTATATGGGCCTGCGTGCATTGCATGCTCTTTCTCTTGGGAAATACACATAACGCTGTTTTGTTAGGCGCATGACTGCCAGCTCCTGACCTGGATAAATTCCTAAGTATGATTATTCTCACTCCTGAATAAATGACAAAAATCTTAGACCACCCAGGGATAGCGCCGACGACATCAATGCATCTGGCCTATGGCTCACCCTTCAGCGGCCGGGCCGCTTCTAACAACGGACCTACCACTAAACAAGGTGCTAGGCTGGCTGGGGGAAATGATTACATCGTATGCATGCTGGGCCTCTGCCAGGAGCCAGCATCTTCACGGGATTCAAATGGTGAGGTGGCTGGGGTTACTGCTCAGGGGTCCATGGACAAGTGCCAGAATGCTGCCTTACATTCCAGGAAGGGGATTTCCCGTGATTCATAAGGAGGGAGCTAAATAAAGAGCGGCAGTGGCAAGGAGGCTAGGCCTGCAGCCTTTGAACTATTATAGCTAGCGCAGTGTTAACACAGGTGACTCGGGGCCCAAGGGCGACAGGGTGGCTGGCACAGGACCTTGCTGCTGGCTCCCTACCTGAACTATGGCAGACATAGCCCAAGATGCCCTAGGGCATTTTCAAGACACCCAAGTCAGGAGGTCCCTGGGGGATAAGCCTTTGAGCCCAAGCAATTTACTGTTCCCTACAGCAAGATACTACCCAAGTGTCCAATTACCCTTCTGCCTGGAGAGACAGGAAGGCCCTGGTACTGCATGAGACACCCAGTGCTTAGGAAAGCGTCGCAGACATGCTCGCCACGTGTCAGAGTCCAACGCCAGAGCACTTCACCCCAGGCTGCTCCGGTTTATGTGTCACCAATTAAAGCAAACCCTGATTAAGAATTATCAATTTCAAGTCGTTCACGCGGCTTAGCTCAGCTAATCCCCACAGCTCTGTAGTAGCTGCTGTGTAAATCCTTGCTCTCAAGATGAGGAAGCAAGAGCTGAGTGGCTCACAGGGGGTATCGGTTCATCAGCAGGGCCACAGCAGCCCAGGCCCACAGCCTCTGTCTTCCATTGCTGCCGGGCCCTTGGTCTGTGGGGCTGCGCCATTCCTGGATAAGCCTTAAACTCCACAGTGAGGTCTCAGTACCAGCATGAAGCACATAGACTCTCCCACCCCAGACCTGCAGAATCAGAATCTCAGAGCTGGGGGTCAAGAACTTGTGCCTTACAAACTCTCTTCCTAATCCTGCTATAAGCAGAATACACTGATGAGGAAAACATTGATGAGAATTCCTTTTTTCTCTTCTTTCCTTCTATCCTTCCTTCCTTCCTTCCTTCCTTCCTTCCTTCCTTCCTTCCTTCCT